>JAQJVL010000793.1:175000-375284 GCA_035578905.1 Stictocephala bisonia
TGAGGACTAAACATTAAATCACATGGAAAACGATAAAAAAAATAGTTAAAACCAGCAAGAAACAGGTCAAAAACAATTAAAAGACGATTAACAGCTTAGTGCTGGGGAAAAGGAGGTGTGCATGCGTACCGGTAGTAGTTCGCGGGGACTTATCGTGTCCCTAATATCAAACCGATCCAATGTTTACGAGCATGTCCACATCAGCAAGTCCATTTCAACAAACCTCTTTTACACGGGATGACACTCATGAGCAAAGAACTTTATATTGTAGTTTATAAACAAGTGACTGTTGTGGTATAAATTATTAGAGACTAATTTCGGACTGAGATTTATGGCTATTTTCTTGTTGATAAAACAACTAGTGTTTGTAAGGACTGATTAAAAAACAATACATTATATCACTCTTTTAATGAAAAAGAGTAATAAAAAATCCATAGTAGACTAGCACAGCAAATTAATCATAGGTGCTCATTATTATCATAGTTCATATGAATCCCTTTGGAACAATTATTATTATTGGTCTGTACCGATCACCAAATGGATGCATCAACAACTTCTTTGATAAGTTTGAATCTTTGTTAAAATTTTTTTATTCTAAATCGTTGAAGTTCATTATCATTGGTGACTTTAATATAGATGTTTTAGACCACACCGACCTCCTCACCCAGCGATTACGTGACGTACTCACCTGTTTTGGCTCGGTATGGTCTGTGAACTCACCGACACGAGTTACTGTCACATCGAGTAAAGCCATTGACAACTTAATCACAAATATACCTGATGTCTCGGTCTCTGTTTTAAACTGTGCCATCTCCGACCACTTTGCGCAGGAGATTTTGCTTACTAGATGCAGTCCAAAACTGGAACTCTATCCAATCAAAATAAACAGAAAATTAAAACCTGGAAATATTGACTACATACATACCTTGATAATGAGTCATGGTCGTTTTTGGACTCATTCGAATGTGTTGAGGATACATTTAAGGCATTTAATGATTGTTTAGTTTTTATTTAGATGTTACTTGCCCATTTCAAAAAAGTAAAAAGCAAACCCAAAATAAGAACAGTCCCTGGGTCACTCAGGATATTCTAAACTATCGAGAAAGGCTACAATTTACCACTGTATTTATGTCCATTCGGACAACGAAGAATTTAAAAAATCTTTCGATAATACAAGCAAAATTATCGCAAATAAATCAAAGCCGCTAAGGCACTAGAAATTGAACAGAAACTAAACAAAAGAATTCTCGACGTGCGTGGAAAATAATCAAAAATGAGACAATCCAGCCAAATTATTCTAAATTCTCAACCCCGAATCTTATAATATAAAATAAATTAATTGAAGACCCCCTCATTGCTGCAAATAAATTTAACGAGTTTTTCTTATCAGTAGCATAAACAGATCCTTCATATAAAGGGAGTTACTGTCAATGTTCTGACCTGTGGGCTGGACCTGTATCGTCTATGGCATTGTGTCCTGTGACGGAGGCGGAGGTGGCTCGTGTTATACAAGACCTCAAAAAAAAAAGTCTAGTGACATTAATGGAATGTCTACGTGGTTGTTAAAGCACTGCTATAAGAACATTTTGATACCACTGACAAAATTAATAAATCTATCATTCACACAAGGCGTTTTCCCATCTTCTCTAAAAACAGCAAAAGTTGTACCAATTTGTAAAAATAATGATCCCAGCAATTCAAATAACTACCGGCCAATATCAATTCTTCCAGTTCTCAGTAAAGTGTTTGAAAAAGTCTTCCTTAAAAGACTAGATCACTTCCTTGAGAGATTTGAAATTCTTTCTCCCCAACAATTTGGATTTAGGAAAAACAAATCCACTGTAGATGCCATCACAAGTCTCATCGACTGAGTTGTCAATGGCTTGGAGAGGCGAGAAAAAGTGCTTACCACATTTCTTGACCTCTCTAAAACATTTGACTGCGTGCATCATGCAACACTGCTGCACCAGTTGTGGACATGTGGTGTTCGCGGCCTGCCTCACAAATGACTCGCGTCCTACCTCAGTGGCAGATACCAATGTGTGCAGGTTGCGAATACTCTGTCAGGAAAAATCAAAATGACCTATGGTGTCCCTCCAGGATCAATTCTTGGTCCGTTCCTTTTCCTCATCTATGTCAACAGGTTGAACTCAACGATCCAGAATGGAATGGTGATTCAATAATATGCTGACGACACGACTCTCTGTATCAGATTAAAAACCATCAATGACCTTGAATTCCAAGCATTTATGGAAGTAAACTCATGCATTGAGTATTTTTCGAAAATTAACTTGAAAACTAATTTTTTAAAGTCAAATTTGATTAAATTTTGCCTGCGACAATAGGACCAAGACTATCGAACTGTTGTAAGCTGGTGATGCTCCTTTGGAAGAGACAGAATCTGCCAAGGTCATTGGAATGTATCTTGATCGAGGTCTGACCTGGGACCACCACATTGATTATATCTGCTCCAAGGTAGCTTCCGGAGTATATGATCTGCATAAGCTTGCAACATTTTGTTCTTTGGGACTTTTGAAAACTGCCTGTTATGGACTTATATACTCGCATTTGTCGTATGGTCTGCGACTATGGGGCAGCTGCTCTAAATACAAATTCGAAATAGTGTTTAGAATGCAAAAGAAAGCTGTCAGAGTTCTTTCAAAATTAAATTCACGAGAGTTGTGTAAAAATGTCTTCAGGGAGCTTGAATTGTTGACCCTTCCCTGCCTTTATATTCTGGAGGACACATTGTACTGTCGTTTCAAGTGTGATTTGGTCCAGGGTAGAGACGTACACCAGTACGAAACTAGGGGCAGGGATAACTATCGAGCAGGGCAACACAAAATAATGGCATATGAACACCTGCCATCACAAGCTGGAATCAAGTTAATTAATAAACTTCCTGAAGGCATTAAACAGATAAATAACCGCAAAAAATTTAAAACTCGACTAAGACACCTCCTGGTGTTGAGGGCTTTGTACTCGGTTGATGAGTTTATGACGTGTCGCTGGGACGTAAATTAACAAAACCAATACTTAATTCCTCTGCTAATATCCAAACCACAAGCTTTATATGCTTAACAAAATATGTAATATCCTAATGTTAATTTTTATTTATTATTGTTGTGTATCTATTTATTATTCATGTCACTAGTTTATATAAAGAGTATTCTCGACAACTGTAATGCAATTATTGTTAATTGTCCACTACAATAAAGATTTGAATTTGAATTATAAATATCAGAATTAATTTATATTAGGAACACAATTGTATCTGCAAAATCTGATGTTAATATTTTAATTACGTGTTCTGAGTAAATTTCTTACTTTTCTAGCGTATGTGTTGATCAGAAGTTTTCTTTGCAAAATTTAACACAACTGGAAAGGAAATAAAACTATTTAACGTAGTTAGCACCAGTTAGAGACTAGAATTTCATAGCAAGGTTGACTGTAAAATGGCTGATTACCACGGGGAATGTTTGTTTCTTTTACTCAGACACATTCATCTTTGATGGCATACAAAAAACTGATCTACTCGACTTTAATAAAAGAAATAAAATGGAAAATGAAAGCGCTCTAACGTTATTTATAATGCTAACTAGCGGAACCCGCCCACTTCACCGGTCATAATATCGTTTGAAGACTTGCAAACAAAATATAAGTAAAAATTCCAACAATTCAAGAACATTAAAAAATTACCATAAGTAAATCAAACTAAATACTTTTTATCCTACCACAATTTTATTTAATTTGTTTTTATTTAACAGCTGTTAATCAAATAAATCAATCTATTGATATACCACCATAAGAATACCATGGATATTTTGGAGGCCAGTGGGACGAAGTCCTGAGGTCGGAGAAGAAAATCCTTTCTTAGTGAGAGGCCAAGATAAACATATGTAAAAATGTTCAAGTCAATTGGACGTATAGTTTTGAAGAAATAGTGATGAATTGTAAATGGCTTATATATATATATTACTGTAGTTGACTCTGAATCAGTGAAATATCGAGTTTCCCGCCATATTTAGCCATGTCTTGTGAACTGGCTATTCATTTGGTCAAATTAAATTTTAAATTTTCCGATTATAATCAGTTTGTTCTCTTAGATAAAAAAGTTTAAAATTCTAGAGAAATATGTAAGTCTACTTTTAGAGGATACAAAGTACGGTAATTGTCTCTGAATCAGTGAAATATCGTGGTTATAGCCATGTCCTATGACCTAGCTATATATGTGTTCAGATTAAATTGTATATTTTCCCATTTAATACAGTATGTTCTCCTAGATAACAAAGTTTCACAGTCTAGAACAATCTGTAAGTCTACTCTTGGAGGCCGTAAATTAACCAATTTGATTTACACGTACAAATTAAAAATCTAGCTCTACCTAAGGATGAAGGACGTGAGATAGAGTAAAAAGTCATAGGGCCAAAGTTTTAGATCGTATCAAATCAGTCGCAGAAAATGGTGTTACTTTTGCTGTAAAACCGTTCATTTAGCCGCTACAGTGCAATTAGAGAAACACTGTTTATGGCATTTAAAATATTTGGCACTAAAAAGGCTGCCATCTTCGATGTCCTAAGAAGTTTTCAAAATCCTTTCTTATTGCACATCTACAACATAAAACCTTTGACTCTACAAAATTTCAGCCTCGTAGGCTAAGTAATTTTTCAGTTACAGGGGTGAGTGAATGAGTCCATGGTATTCGCCTTTTATAGGTATAGATTAAGACAGTATACAGTGTTATATATGTAGGTAGCCTAACTTCAAGAGGTTATTCCAAAGGTTAAAACAAACGATAAATGTCATGTGAACATGTGATCTATATCGCTCGTTTTCCGTCTGTCGTTTTCAGTTCTGTCGGTATGACATTTTTACAAAAAAGCTTAATGTCTCATAAGTTACCGGTAGGCTACTTAACTGACAAAACTTAGTATGAATATTGGACTTGATAGTTTACAAATTTCTTAAACATTTCATTTCTGTATACTAGTCCTTTTCAAAATAGCAGCCATTTAAAATGTTTAATGGCTCACAGAATATCTAAAAAAACTTGTAACATACTGAAAATTAAAGAACTTAGTTCCACACATTATGGTATAAAATATATTTAAGATCGAACTTAGATTAGCATAAAATTGAAATTTTCGTCTAATAATAACGAAATTCTCCGGCCAGGAAATGTTATTTATATCATAAAAATTTCAATTTTTCACTTAATATTAGTTCGATCTTAAAAAATATTTATACTGTAATGTGTGGTATTAAATTCTTTAATATGTTTGTGTTTTACAGGGTTTTAAAAAATGTAAAGTTTTTAAAGCTTTAAACATTTTCAATGTCCACAATTAAAAAAAAAAAAAAAAAAAAAACTAGTGTACAGAGAAGACATTTTTAAGCAATGTGTAAACTATTAAGAAAAAGATTCATACCAAGTTTCGTGATTTTATCTAAAGTCTCTTCCGAGATATTAAGCTTATAGTAAAAATGACATTCAGACATAATAGACGGAAAACTGAGGGAGATAGGCCATATGTTCATTTGAACTTTTTTTTTTATTTTTTATTTTATTTATTTATTATTTTTTTTTTTTAGCTTTGGAATAACCTCCTGAAGTTTGGCTGCCTACTCACAGAACATAAAGAAGAAACACTTGGATATAATTAATTTATTTACACCAAAAATTTATTAAATAACAAAGTATAACCTTTCTTGCTTCACGTGCCAACTTTCTTACTATCTAGAATTTATAAAAATCCTTTCTTAGTGGGCCTATAAAATACAAAATCTGAATTGCCTCAAAATTGCAAAGCAATCCGTAATTTTGGAGATCTCGTATATTTATATTCGGTATTTAATTTTAACGGTACAACAAAATTACAATAAACCATATAAACACTCAAGAACATTTAAGTTTTAATATGTTATGTACTTCTTTATACATTACAAAAACAAGTAACCTTTTTTCAATATATGATAACATTTCATTCTGCAGAAGACTCGTACAGCACCTCATATTCGCCCTTATATCTCTACGATTGTTGTCTAAGTATTGAATGATGTATAATAATAATAATTCAATTTAAATCTCTTTTAATTAGTATATGATTTAATTTTGTTACATCATCAGCAAGATTGTGTGACGAATTAAACTAAATCAATATTTATATTATGTTACAATAACAAGCAGAGTGACATAATATAAATATTAATACAATAAAAGCAGAGTTAGAACGGTTTCTGTGTCCAAGCGGCACACAGAATATATTGTTAGGAATATACGTTAGGAATATATTGGCTCAGACAACCAAAAATGAAAATATTTGAAGACATTTCCTATTTTTCAGAACCATTGAACAAACCGAAAAATCTACCTTAAAGTGAGCGAACCTACCTGTGTAACTTGTGACCATTCCAAAAGTTTTATTGTTGAAAAAAAAAACAAAAAAAAAACAAAACAAAACAAAACATAGATTCAAAGAACAGTTCTAACAATGTAACTCATTTTTGTGTGTGAAAATTATTGTTTTTGTCTGGTTATATATGTGGGCCTAAACTTTTTACAGCTAAACCAGTTTGGTAATCAACTTTAAGCACACAGTTCATACTATTGATTCAATCAGTAACTAGGTTTTTGACCGTGGTTCGAGATTATTTAAAATCTAGTGTAATTGTAGTTAAATTATTTTCAATACCTTCCTGAACGATCTAACAACAAATAACCACATATGAAATTACAACTATTGTAATTTTTTCTCGGCTTGTTTTTATTGGACTCACGTCGGGTTCATCGCAGTCGTCGAGGTCGGAGTCCGAGGCAGAAGGATGGAAGCCTCGCAGAGAGTTGCGGAAGCGTTCCCACACCCAGGTGACTGACGACGGCATCGCCATCCCCTCACATCCCACCCCTACTCACTGACTAACCGACTGCCGTGGAAGTGTGGTCGACACGAGTAGCAACCTCACAGTGAAAATACCCCGCGTTTCCCGGTCACTTCGGCGATATCTTGACAGCAAAATTGATAATATAATGTAATTTATATAAAAGCATTTATTGACCCCTTCAACACCGTAGTGACATTTATTGACCCCTTTCTACACCGTAGTGACATTTATTGACTCCTTCAACGCCGTCGTGACATTTATTGACTCCTTCAACGCCGTCGTGACATTTATTGACTCCTTCAACACCGTAGTGACATTTATTGACTCCTTCAACACCGTAGTGACATTTATTGACTCCTTCAACGCCATCATGACATTTATGAAACCCTTCAACGCCGTCTTGACATTTAGCGAACACATCAACGCCGTCGTGACATTTATTGAACCCTTCAAAGCCGTCGTTACATTTATGAAACCCTTCAACGCCGTCGTGACATTTAGCGAACACATCAACACCGTAGTGACATTTATTGACTCCTTCAACGCCGTCATGACATTTATGAAACCCTTCAACGCCGTCTTGACATTTAGTGAACACATGAACGCCGTCGTGACATTTATTGACTCCTTCAACGCCATCATGACATTTATGAAACCCTTCAACGCCGTCTTGACATTTAGCGAACACACGAACGCCGTCGTGACATTTATTGACTCCTTCAACGCCGTCGTGACATTTATGAAACCCTTCAACGCCGTCTTGACATTTAGCGAACACATCAACACCGTAGTGACATTTATTGACTCCTTCAACGCCGTCATGACATTTATGAAACCCTTCAACGCCGTCTTGACATTTATCGAACCCTTCAACGCCGTCTTGACATTTATCGAACCCTTCAACGCCGTCATGACATTTATGAAACCCTTCAACGCAGTCTTGACATTTAGCGAACCCTTCAACGCCGTCGTGACATTTATTGAACCCTTCAACGCCGTCTTGACATTTATTGAACCCTTCAACGCCATCTTGACATTTATCGAATCCGTCAACGCCGTTGTGATATTTATCTGACAATTTATTCACTAACAAATAACATACTTTATTTTTTATGTCGAAATAGTCAATTTTTTACTTAATAATTAAAACTGTAAAGTAAATATTTTTATCTTTTATTTAAATTTACAGGCTAAGCTAGTGGACGCTCAGTATATTCAAATAAAACAATTTCGGTATTTAAAATATTTGAAAACCTAATAAATAGAAGCATGTTTGTACAGTATGTTGACAACAAATAATTGTTTATATAGTAATTTTGATGTATGTATACTTGTCTTACTCTCCAAATTATGTGTTGATATTTCTTTGGAAAGAGACAAGTGATTCACTGCTCAGCTGGTCTATGGGCACATTGGAATGATCTATGATAATTTTACGTAAGAAAGGAAATGTCAAATATATAGGGCGTTTCTGAAATACACCGACAAACTTCAGGAGGCTGTTCATGGGGTCAAATTAAGCCAAAACACGTCCTACAAACATAAATCCAAAACCCTTTCATTTACCCGTTTTCCAGCTAGTTGCCATTTCCTTGGTACAATATATTGATATAATTCAATTATTAATTAATGTTGTATTGATAAAACCGTTAAAAAACTTATATTTGAGATTGTTATAGATTTTTAAACTATCAACTTACTGGTTTATTTTTAATTTATTTTTAAACGTATAGTACTTAAGTTTTAATGATTTAGTTATTTTTCATCGATGAATTGAAACCCTTGTGACATGAGATCCGTTATTTTATCAAATATAAACCGAAATGTTTTTGTTTGGTATCTAATTTGATTTTTACTGATTTTTCAGGAACCGATTGACGTTACTGATATTTTGAGTTTTTCTAAAATCGTATTCCGAGAGAAGCGAAATGTCCCTGCCATTGTAAGGCCTGGAGTGTTGTGCCTGGAAGCCATGGAGACACCTCCAGTCACGTGACCTGCCAGACCTTAACCCACTTACAGACGATCCAATTACTCAATTAGAAATAAACATTACTGATTTTAATGAATATGAAAAAAGAACCTCAATTATATTTAGACTCATTTTTAGTCATTATTTTCATTAATGTTTGTATTTATGTATGCGTGTGAATATATTTAGTATAAAATATACTATATTTTCGGTAATGTATACGAGTTTACTAATTGATCGTATGTCAGTGTTTCTTATTTTTCTTACTCTTATATATTCTTATATTACTTACATATTCACGGTGAATATAATCGAATGTTCGTGTATTTGTATTTATGCACTATATGTATAGTATTTTTGTGTTTATGTGCGCTACAAATAAATTACACACATATAGAATATAGATCTCAACACGAAGACATATCAAATACAGAAAGAACACTTACACTTGATCTAGCTACCCTCAATAATTATTTTAGAACCTTGAAGCTAAAGCCCAATCCAACAAAGACAGAGGTAACCTGCTTTCACCTGAGTAATAGACTAGCTAAAAGAAATTGACCATATTTTTCGACGGTGTTAGGCTGAAACACAATGAGTCTCCACAGTACTTGAGGGTCAGTTTAGATCGATCTCTCTATTTTAAATGTCACCTACAGAAAACAGCAGCTTAAGTAAGAACCAGAACTAAAATTGTGCAGTAATTTGCTGGATCATAGTGGGGAGCCAGCGTACAAGTCCTGCGTACTACTGCTTTGTACCTGGTTTACTCCGATGATAATTGTGCCTCCGTGTGACGTAACAGTACACATGTAGGAGGGGTTGATATAAAACTATATAGGGCGATGAGGACTATCAGCAGCTTCCTCATTGCATCCCTCTATCATGGCTTCCAGTGCTGTGCAACATATAAGACGCAAAGAGGCACTTCTCGGAGAGTTAAAAAAGATCCTATCTACACTTCCATTTCCCAAGATATCCCACAACATGCAGGTCGGCTAAAATCTAGAAAACCACCTCTTCGACTAGTTTCCCAGTTATTCTCAAACGAATTTTCACCAAAAACCAACTGGGCGTTAGCTTGGGATATTTTTGACGGTCGAAAGAAGTTTCTGGTATCAAACTCTAATACCGTCATCAGTGGAATGTACCTTCCTCGTAAGGAATGGACTATGTTCGAAGCCTTAACCACCACGTCAGTAATTTAGGTTATCATTAAATATTATATGACTGTTAATTGTCCTTGAAAAACTGTGAAACCATCATCGATCAATAATCTTCATGAAAGCTGTAGTAATAGTATTTTGATATATATTTAACCTTTAATATTTGTACCAATCTATAATGTAACGTTAAAATAATGCCTTTTATCAACATATTATTTTAGATATCATGTTAAGAAATTGTATTTATTTTAAATGCAACTTACTAAAACAAGGAAACGGGGTCTGGAACAGCGATATGACTGCCACTGCCAGGACCAGCAATCCATTCCTACATGTTCACTGGTGAGGGATCATCACCCACGGACTTGTTCCAGTGTGGGTGGGCATCATCTTCTGTAGAGTGCGACGACACTTCCTCCTAGATGTAACACCAACGTGTAGGGTAGGCTACGAGTTGCACTAGACACACTTCTATGGTTGCTAGAGCATATTTTATAAACGGCTGTCTGGAAGAATACATTAATCGGGGAAATGAATTAAACTTGTTTTAACTGAAAACTTAATAACGGAGAATTTTATTTTTAAATCTTTTGTCAAAATCACAAGATAAGAATGGGGAATTCCCGACAAAATGAGCATTACTTTGTGTTTTTGTAAATACTTTGTGTTTTTATAAATAGCTAATGTGTTTTAACTCGCAAATTAAATTAAATCCATGTGTTCTTTGATGCTATGAAGTTTAATATTAAGTCGGCAGAAATTATGCGTACCCTAGTTTGGAGATTGATTACTATGAAAATAAGAGATCTATGAAAAATACAAGCACATCATTGTTTTCCTCGTTTAATTGCACGTAACGGAACGAGTGTTATAATTGTAAGTTTTAGTAACTGTTACTAGTTGGAACACCAAAAGTACAGGAATGCTTAGAAGTTTTCATTGTGCATTAACTTAGCATATTTGTTACCAAAAAAGCTGTCGTTATGTCGCATTCATATTTTAATACGTGGTTAAACAGATTGTTTTATATAAGTTTTATAAATGTAAGAATTTTAGCTTTTCAAGAAAAACGTTCTTACTACTTTCCTGAAACAATGTTTTCTTGCATTCAAGTGATCGTAAATTTAATTGCTTGGTCACGTTGTAATCCTTATGAAATGTACAGTTACGATACATTACTGTTATATACGTAAATAAATGCAGTGATTTTACATTGATTTTAATAAATAAATATAAAGTTACTGTATTAAGATTATGAAATGTATAAAACTTATAAAAAACATTTCTGTCAACCACGTATTAAATATGAATGAAATACAATAACGGAATTTTTAGTAATAAATATGTAAAATTGATACACAGTGAACACTACTTAAAATTTACTTTTTTGTTCCAATTAGTATAAAAATTACTTAAACTTAAAATGTTTAAACGCATATTTCATAAGGTACAATTAAATGAGGAAAACAATTGTGTGATTGGATTTTTCATAGGCCTCTTACTTTCTTAGTAAATAACCTTCAAACTACGGTTCACATAATTTCTACGTCGACAGTAGTATCACATTGGGGGTAGGTTAGTACAGCATAGGTGATAAGTTCTATGCTCGGTTCTTTTAATACCGACATGGCTCTCGCTCAATGGTTGCCATCGTTGTTGACACTACTAGGGAAGTATGGAATATCCGAGTTGAGTGGTAATGAAGGTCCGGATATTGTGTAGGGAAGAGAACTGAGTATTAGGCTAGTCAATTAGCTGAAAATCATAACAAAATTACGTGGTTCGGATTCCACGTGAAGCTGAGGTTCCCTTAGTTGCTCTGGATATTGGACTATTAATAAATGGCTCTTTCTAAGGAACAGTCGACCTTAGTTAGTAACAAAGACTACACTCGTTCACATACACTAATCACACTAGTTCGCCCCTCATATTCACCCTTATATCTCTACGATTGGTGTCTAAGTAATGAATAATTTATAGTAATAATTTAATTTAAATATCTTTTAATTAGTATATGATTTAATGGTGTTACATCATCATCAAGATTGTGTGACGAATTAAACTAAATCAATATTTGTATTATGTTACAATAACAAGCAGAGTGACAAGTGTTAAAACGGTTTCTGTGTCCACACGGTATTGGCTCAGACAACCATAAAATTAAAATATTTAAAGACATTTCCTACATTTCAGAACCATCGCACGAACCGAAAAATCTACCTAAAAGTGAGCGAACTTACTTGTACAACTTATGAGCATTCAATAAATTTAATTGTTTAAAAAAAATACATAGATCAAAGAACAGTTCTACAACGTAACTCCTTTATTTTGTTAATATTCTTGTTTTTTATTTATATTATTTTGCCTGGTTGTATATTTAGGCCTAAACTTCTTACAGTTAAACCAGTTTGGTAATCAACTTTAGATATGCAGTTCATATTATTGATTTAATCAGTAACTAGGTGTTTGTCCGTGTTTTGATACAGAATACACACAAAACAGAGATATTTTATTCTTAATTATATTCTTGATTATATACATCAACAATAGATATTTCATCTAATAGGAATATTTATGCCTTATTTTTGATAGTTAATGAGGCCCGCAACCACAGCTGGTTTAAACGGCATTACGTTTACACGGGACTACACTAGCGCTCCACAATGGACAACAAAAATAGCCGATATTTTGAGACTCAAAATTTAACATTCGATGGGAAATCTATTTGTGTATAAAATAAAATCAATGATCCACACAATCCAATCAATAGCCTATTTAAAAAGGTCCATTTATTTTTTTTCTCTTTTTTTTAACAGCTCTAAAGTCGGATGTGTATAAAACCATGCCAGAAACCATCCCATGAGTATACTAAATAACTTCCCAAAGTTTCATGGCGATTTGATGATTGGTGTTGTGATGCATAAAGTGCAAACAGAGAGAATTACATAAATACATTCATTTTTATTTATACAGATTTCATAAAGATGGCAAGGCAGCGTTGGAGATTAAAATGTAAAAATACGCCGGCGCTGAGTAGGCAATTCGGGTACACGTCTAGGGCTGGACACGTGTATTTCCCTTTAGGGGATGTCGCCAAACAATAATTAAATATTGTGCTATGGTGCTCGAAGTTAAAAAGGGAAGTCCATGTTTTAATAAGTTTACTTTAGTGGTTTTGTTTCGTTAAAAGATACCGCTCCGACTATTAAAACAAAATAATATTTTTAAATCAACCAGGAAATAGTTGAAAATAGTTTACTTTTGTTTAGGTGATGGTTGCAGTAGCTACTGAAAAAATTGACTCGCAAGTTTTCAATAACTATTGAAATTACTTAATCTTGAAATATGTGATATATTTAACACAGATAGCATACATTTCAAGAGCAACCAAGTTGGGTGACAAATATCAGACAACTGAATTCCCAAGTTTGACATGCACTGGAACAATATTTTGTTGATAATTAGTCGAATATTACTATCGAGATTCATGATATGAAGATTAAACTTGTAATTTCGTCAAAATTATCATCACTTAAGATAGAGCAATCATTCACTCGTCTGTTAGTCAGAAATGTTTTACAATCTTGATTTTTATTGTTACTTACAAAGTTGTTTATTGTTATTAGTACAAGGGGACTTTTTTACCTTCTTAATATACTAGTTGTTGGTTAACCGAGCTATGTTTAACAGGTTATATACTCATAAAGCGTCGAGTAAATGTTTGTGAATTTTAAGGTGAATATGAAGGATTACTCAAGTGCAAGATTATTTGGATGTAGTATTGTTAGTAATTAATTAATTCATAAAAATCTTTTCATGTCTCGCCTTTCGTAGCTATAATTTAAGTTGACGTGTTGGTTTATTATTTTGTTTTTAAATGTGTTATAATAAAGTCAAGTAAAAAAGTAACATTGGGTACATCCACAATTATTACAAATCAAACTGCGGCCGTTTAGTCTTGTGGCAACCCAACATTTTACTGACTTGCAACAATACAAGACTACCGATTGTGGCAAACCTGCCGTTCCCGATTATTCTTAATTTCGTCACAATTAACTTTATAAAGACGAGTGTCTGACTTTGGTGCGTTGGCATTCCTTGTATATATTTCTTCCTGTTAGCTATCAACGAAAACACATACGGAATAAAAATTAATGTATAAAGTCAGACCTATGACTCCTCCCAGAATTCACAGACGTCATGTCACGCCCTGATTACGTTGCAGTTATGACACACGGGCACGTATGACACAACAAGTACTTTGGCATGAAACTATATGGCTATTGATTTAACGTAAATATAACTCTCATAGTTCAAATTGTCGCCTATAAACATGTTCTTATTAATACAATGCCTGTTTTAAAATATTTAATAGCCTAAATATGTTTCATATTTTAAACCTTAAAATATCATAGCTGTAAATAAAATAACACATCGTTCAAGCAATATAATATTTAATAAATAAGTGTTTACGATTTTCAATCATCTGAGACTGTCGTTTCAATTATATATCTGGCACATACATAAAATTACTGAAACACATTTTCCACCTTTATAGATGGGATGTAATGTAAGTTCATCTGAATTAACGATTTACAAAGCAAATTATATGCTTTGAAACCACACATTTTGTGTTAAAAAAAAAAAAATGCATTAAAAAATTAAAAAAATAACGCAAGCTTTGCCCAGGCAATCTTACTGGACAATTTTTCAATGGTTTGGATTTAAATTATGCGAAGGATACATGTTTTAAATTGAATCTCTTAAATTCGAGATATGCCTTTAACAGTTTTTCTAAAATTAGAATTTACTTTCAGTATTTAGAAACATATATCAGTACCCAACACTGATAAATGCTGGTATTGAAATTCATTTCTTGAGTCTACCGGTGAAAAGTACTGAACTGGATTCCGAGAATGTTAAATTTCTTAAATTCTACAAACTTCAACGCAGGTTTTTTCTTGAAATGTCTTGTCTTCAGTTAACAAAATTGTAATATTTTAATCCCATGATGATATGAATGTTTACAAATGAAATACGTCGGATTTTTTAAACCCACCAGAAAAAGCTACTGGAGAAATTCAGTGTTGAATAAATGTTAGGATTATGACTTACTTTGTAAGATCTTCTATTAATAGGTGATCTTTAGACTTTACTTTCTATAAACAATGTTATTAGCTTTTGTATAGTCTACAGATTGGGCCAAAGTCTGCAATGTATTTATTAATTTAAAAACCATTAAAAAAATTTAATGCAATTTTGCAGTTATGTACATGTCCCTATACCAAACATGTGGACATACTTTACTTGTTTTTTGCATAACCAGGTGATTGCCCATAAAGGAAGTCTTAAACATTTAAATGTGAGTCTACCTCGAGTTAAATCTCATTTTAAAAGTCTTTGTTTGTAAAACACAAGAGTTCAAATTTGAGGTCAAAAGGATGACCCAGCCAGAAAATATAGTGTGTCAAAGAATTTAACAACATATAACTAACACTGTTTAAGACAAAGGTAAGATAGTATTATCTATTGTGCGTAGAGCTAATAATTAATTTATCTAACTGAATATGAGAAATTAAATTTCACAAAAAATAAGTAACAAATTATTATAATAATATTCTTAAACTGTTTTGGGTAAACCTACTGTCAACAGTGTTTTAATACATTTTTATTATTTTTATCTTACTTAAATAGAATAGCTTTTTTTATAACGCAGTCGTTTGTTACGATTGTTAACAATCAACAACATAATCAGCAACAGGGATTTGAAATTGTTAAATAAATAGCCGTATAACTGAGAAGAATTAGTAATATGACATTAAATGCTTTGAATTGCTGTATCTTGTGAATGGGTCATCCTTTTGATCTCAGACTTGCACTTTTGTATTGTACAAACAAAAAGACCTTTAAAATGTGGTAGGCTTACATTTAAAATCTTTAAGACTTTCTTCATGGGCCATCCTCTAGATATGAAAAAAAAACAAGTAAAATATGTCCATATGTTTGGTATAGGGGCGTTTAAATTACTACAAGGTTTCATTACTTTTATTTTAATAGTTTTAAAATTAATAAATACATTCCAAGCTTTTGCCCAAGCCTGACATTAAATTCTTTGAGTGGCTGTATTTTCTGACTGAGTCATCCTTTCGACCTCAGGTTTGGACTCTTGTGTTTTACAAACCAAGCAAGACCTTTAAAATGAGGTATAACTCGAGGTAGGCTTACATTTAAAATTTTTAAGATTTCCTTCGTGGGCCTTCCTGGCTATGCGAAAAACAAGTAAAATATGTCTAAATGTTTGGTATAGGGACATGTACATATCTGCAAAGTTTCATTAGATTTATTTCAATGATTTTGAAATTAATAAATATATTCTAGACGTTTTCCTAACCCTATAACACTATAGTTACATTGAATTGAATTCAACAATCGTATTTATTTTAAGTAATGTGAAAATTTCAAAGGAAACTAGATTTAACATTGACTACTTACATAGAGAATAAATCCAACCTCGTGTAGTGAATGTTAACGTTTCAGTCTAAAAATAGTTAGACACAAAAATTAACTTGTTCCATTGTAAATGATAATTTAACTGTCTGAAGGTCGATCCGCAGACTGTCCTGTACGAAGGATCCAGGAATGGGTATGGGGGTGCCTAGTACGGGCACGTCGATAGAGTCCCGCGGGGCGCGAGTTCAAACGCCCTTAACTGTACGTGGCGACAGTCGGGCCTTAAATAATGTCATTGTATTCTAGGGCCACTAAACCTTAATCTTGGTGACATTGGTGGGCTTTAGAAACTTATAATAAATCACCTTCGAATCAATTATAACAAACTATATTTTGTAGGTTATGTTTTATTCCAAATCGGAAAGAAATAACGCAATACAATGTTGGTAGACGTGTTATTGAAGGTAGTAAATATGACAATATAGTTTATTTTACTAACACACTAATGTTGATATTTAAAATAAAATTAATTCATATAATATGCACCTTAGAATGTGACGAGCCAAAAACTATGACAAATAAAGCTGTACAGTTTTTTTTCTGTTTTGTGTCTAATAAAATCTAAAATCTCCATGAAAACGGGTTTGAGGCAGGTATAATTGTACAGTTTAACCTTAAATTAATTGTTAAATTGTGCCTCTATGGCACTTAAAATAGATAATTTACGTTGAGTTGGTGGATAATTTCGTTATTATAGACTTAAACCACGATATGCAGGGTTGGGCAAAAGTCTGGAATATATTTATTAATTTCAATACCATGAAAGGAAACGTAATGAAACGTTGTAGTTATGTACATATCCCTGCACCAAAAATGTAGACACATTTTACTTGTTTTCTGCATAGCTATCATCTGATGGCCCATGAAGGAAGTCTAAAAAAAATTAAATGTAAGCCTACCTCCAGTTATACCTCATTTTAAAGGTCATTGTATGCACAATACAAAATCTAAGGTCAAAAAATGACCCACTCACAAAATACAGTGATTCAAAGAATTTAATCTCATATTATTAATTCTTCTCAGTTATACGACTATTTATTTAACAGTTTCAGGTCCCTGTTGCTGATTATGTTGTTGATTGTTAACAATCGTAACAAACGACTGTGTTATAATAAAAATCTACTCTATTTAGCTAAGATAAAGATAATAAAATTTTATTAAAACACTATTGATTACTATCAGGTTTACCTAAAAATAGTTTAAGAATACTATTATAATAATTTGTTACTTATTTTTTGTGAAATTTATTTCTTATATTCAGTTAGATAAATTAATTATTAGCTACGCAACAATTATATGACATTAAATTATTTTAGTGGCTGTATTTTTTGATTGGGTCATCCTTTTGACCCCAGGTTTGCACTCTTGTGTTTTACAAACAAAGACCTTTAAAATGAGGTATAACTCGAGGAAGGCTTACATTAAAATTTTTAAGATTTCCTTCATGGGCCATCCCCTGGATATGCAAAAAACAAGTAAAATATGTCCAAGTGGTATAGGGACATGTACATATCTACAAAGTTTCATTATTAATAAACACATTCTAGACTTTTGCCCAACCCGGACATTAAATTCTTTGAGTGGCTGTATTTTCTGACTGGGTTTCGACTCTTGTGTTTTAAAAACAAAGACCTTCAAAATGAGGTATAACTCGAGGAAGGCTAATATTTAAAATTTTTAAGACTTCCTTCATGGGCCATCAACTGTCTATGCGAAAAAGAAGTAAAATATGTATAAATGTTTGGTATAGGGACGTGTAGATAACTGCAAATTTTCATTACGTTTCTTTCAATGGTTTTTAAATTAATAAATACATTTCAGACTATTGCCCAACCCTGTATAACAATTACAATAATGCAATCTCATAAACTCTTTAAATAATGTAGACTAATGATAATAGATTACTTTTAAATTCTTACAGATAAATTTACAATCCTTTTAAATAGAGTATTTAGATTATAATGGTATTATTTTTGGCGTGGTTCAGTGTCGAAAAATTATATGTGTAACCATTATTTCAGAGTGTGCTTGAAATGAAGAAATTGTGTGCAATTAGTTGTGATTTCGACCAGTAAAATAATTTTTAATTATGATTATAGCTTACAAATTAATTGTAATGTTATATAAAACATGGTAAATAAAGTTTAGGGAGAGAAGATATTATACATTTTTCCTCAAAACAATCAAACAAAATGTGAAAAATTTCTCGTCAATAATTGTTTTAGAATCACATTACGAACTGGCTGTGGTTGTTGTAATTAATCTGTGTGATTGACTGCATTGTTCGAAGACTCCATTCTTCAGTCTTCATTTTTCAAAGACTTAATTGTTCAATTCATGGCAATGTCGCTAAATAATAAATTAAATTGTAACTCATTATCATTTTTATCTTTCCATTAGCTATATGTAAATTTAAAATTTAACTGTGAAAGTTAATTTCTACAACTATATAGCAATAATTAAACAAAAATATGTTCAGGCAATGACGGATATCATTCCCATGTCATGGAACGACTTTCGATGACATTGACGCAGCCTCACGACTAACACAATCATGCCTTACAAAAATATGTTCAGGCAATGACGGATATCATTCCCATGTCATGGAACGACTTTCGATGACATTGACGCAGCCTCACGACTAACAGAATCATGCCTTACAAAAATATGGTCAGGCAATGACGGATGTCATTTCCATGTCATGGAACGACTTTCGATGACATTGACGCAGCCTCACTACTGACACAATCATGCCTTACAAAAATATGGTCAGGCAATGACGGATGTCATTCCCATGTCATGGAACGACTTTCGATGACATTGACGCAGCCTCACGACTAACAGAATCATGCCTTACAAAAATATGGTCAGGCAATGACGGATGTCATTCCCATGTCATGGAACGACTTTCGATGACATTGACGCAGCCTCACGACTAACACAATCATGCCTTACAAAAATATGGTCAGGCAATGACGGATGTCATTCCCATGTCATGGAACGACTTTCGATGACATTGACGAAGCCTCACTACTGACACAATCATGCCTTACAAAAATATGTTCAGGCAATGACGGATGTCATTCCCATGTCATGGAACGACTTTCGATGACATTGACGAAGCCTCACTACTGACACAATCATGCCTTACAAAAATATGTTCAGGCAATGACGGATGTCATTCCCATGTCATAGAACGACTTTCGATGACATTGACGCAGCCTCACTACTGACACAATCACGCCTTGGTAGTTCTCTAACACATCTATAAGCAGACTTCACGTTCAACATACACAAATAAATGAATACAACATAATTCATTGGAGCTGAGAGTATAGATAGATTTATTTCTGTAAAAAAATAAATGCTAAAATTAAGTAAAATATTGCCAGTGATTTTATAGTCGAGTTTCATTCAAGATACATTACCAACACTGCATATTCTTTACTCATCTTGCCATTAAATTTTTACAACTAAATGTATAAATCAAGCCAATTAAAACCCCTACAAATTGACTATTTTCTTACATCTCGGTACTCAAGGTATACTACGATACTTCTTTCAACATTGTAGAAGGGTACATTAAAGAAAAGAGATAAAACCAAAGTGCAGAGCCTATTAACTCAAATTGCCTTTATTAAAGAGCCGTTTACTTGGAAGCCTGGAGGCTGGATAAGTTGAAGAGAAAGGCTGCTGAGGAAGGCCGTACACTGTCGACTGCTGATTGCAGGTTGTTAGGCAAGAAGGACGGCGGGGTATTGCTGACACTTGCTGTTCGCTCTGGAACTCTTACTCGGCATTTTTCAAGACTACGTGGTTTATAGTGTTTGCTTTCACAATGATAACATTTGCTCAATCAGTAATTCTACGATTCCTACTACTTAACAGTTCGATGAATCGAATAATATAGACTGTTCCTTATTCTTAACTTCTATTTTAGATAATAGATATTCAGGAGGCCTTCAAAGTAGCACCAAAAGGTGACAGTAACTTTAATTATAGACTTATTGTTTTCTTTTACATTGGTTATTACAATGTACATTAGACTTGTTATATGACGGACGTGTTTTGATGCTGTTCTTGTATACTGTATCGTATAGTTTGTTGTCAGCTACCATTTATTGATTTAGACAATAAAAATATAATATCTGTGTTGTACGAGTATTTGAAAAAAGTCCATGTGAAATTAATAAAAATATAAAGTGATCTCTGTCACAAAGCTAAATCCAATCTATTCAAACCATTTAAGACTTGCCCCACTGATTCTATTTTTGCTAGCTAATCCCTCCGTAAAAGTGCGCAGGGGTCAGGCACTCTGTAAATATGTGATCCATTGTATGGATAGACTCCCCACAAACCTGTCCACACAAACCTCACTATTTACATTTCCAGTAGTTACAGCTGCGCACACGCATATTCGTAAGCGATCCAACAGTGTCCACTCCCTACGAGGGAGGTTCATTCCACCTAAATTGATAAGAAACTTATCCATCAAAACTGATTCACGCTATGGCCCAGCTCGTATTTGGCGAGACATTTAATCTGCTCAACTGGAAAGCAGTACGTAGAGGTGGGTCTCTATATTTTAAGCGGGCGTTCTGACGAAGGAGATTCTGTGTAATGGGGAGGTGCGGGGCATTCAAGATCTTATTTAATTCTTTATGTAGGACGTCCTGATCCTGACGTCCTTATCTCTGGAGGTGCTATATAGCACAGCACCTGGAGCCAAGGAAGTGAAGTTGCTATGAGAGTGTCACTAATAGATCTCATGGCTCTATTAGGTTAGACAACAATCGCTTTAGTATATACGCTATTTGATAGTATATAAGTTGTTGTTGATATCACAACAAATGACCATGTCATTTATAAGTTGTATTTGACATTGCACTATTTGAGTGGTGACGTTACTACGATTGTTTTGTTCCATATAGATTGTCCTATATAGATTGGCTTTGGAGCCAGTAAGATAGCACTAGCACTGCAAAATGTAGAACACATAGCCAGTAGTTCTCACTCACTCGCCAGACAGAGTTTTCGCCTATTCGTTGTTTTGGTTTAGTTGCTTTGTTTTGAGTTGTATTTAGTACTAAAGTTTAGTAACAATGAAGTGGAACAGTAATAACAATATATATTTTTTGACAATATATGAAAAATCTTTCTGTATCCCAAAGTGTCTTTACTTCTCAACTCTCTGATCAGGGCACTAGATGCACCGCACTTGCTTCTTCTTTCCAACCACTGTCACACCCAACATTTTCCTCGTTTCCTTTACTAATTCCCTTCTTAGTAATTGTGTAACAACAACCACTCCAGCACGAACAGCTTCACACAACATTTTCAACTGACTGCTAGTCACTATCCAACCATATTACAAAAGGATAGGAGCGATTAGTTGACGGGGTCTCAACTTCACTCGTCCTCGCCGGGCTAGTGGATAGTTTACTATCTGAGTATATCACACAAGGCTAGTTTACTAGCCAATGCTCTTCTCGCTGGCTAGTAGATAGTAAACTCGTCCTGTATAATGTATAATACAGGCTTAACAATGACTACACTCGTTCATCTACACTCATCATACATTTATTCGCCTCTCATATTCGCTCATAAATCGGTGTCTTACTAATGAATTATAAATAGTTGTAATAAATAGTAACAATAATGAATAACAATTATATTTCGTTCACCCACAGTCAAGAACATAAGTTTTACAATAGTCAAGGCCCTTTCTTCATTCTCTTGGCCATGTAAAACACGAGTGACTGGTAGGATCTATTGAGCTCGTTGTACATAAAGGACGAGAAAGTGTTGTGGCCAGGAAAGAAAGCAAGCCACCACCTTTACTGATTTTTAGTGAAATGGTCTATTTACTTTGGTGGACTACAGAACGATTCATACGATGCAAAATTTGGTAAAATTTAAATGTGATTCAAATAACGGAACCCACTAGTGATTATAAGACAATCCATAACCCAGGCGGTTGGTCATAAGATGTAAGAAAAGTAAGAAAAGTTGAACTTTATTGTTTAGCCATTCATCGGAAGGTGTGAAAATAAACAACATACATTGACACGAAACCTTATAAGATAATTCAACAGAAATACGGATATATCCGATAATATGGTAGGCTGCGACTGTGTAGTCCTGACAGCACAGGACCGGAACCCAGGTGAAAGAACCGTAGCCGCAACAATGGGTGGCCGAGGTAATGTGCGGCAGAAGATATGCAATAGTGTGTGGCCAGTGGGGATACTGACCCACTTGTACTGGACAGAGCGCCCGCTTCCTCGCTATCTCCTCTGTACGTACTTTGACGTATCTTAGTAGTCATCGTACAGTTTATAGCTTGACTCTCGCTTCACTGTTCTACAGAGAAGGAAACAGAGGTTGCATTCAAATGATGGTTGAATTTGTGTGTTGAGTAGTTAGTTCTCCTTTATATGGAAGGTCCAGCACCTTGTCAGTCCTTTCCTTATCGCCCTAAATAATCAAGAATAAACGTAGTACTTCAGATTTATAAAGACGTACATTAGTTGTAATCTGTTTATAACTGCCTCTGAGGCGTTCGTTGCGGCCATAAGAGAGCGACCTCTGTTTATTTTTCTCTGTGATTGTTCACAGTCTAAGCAATAGTTTAATTACAATTAAATACTTAAGCAATATGCAACTATTCAAGTTCTCTTTAATTAGATGTTACCCAGTTAATCTTGTTTGACATTGTTCAATGACGCAAGATTGTGTTATGTGCTAGACTACATATTAATATAATTGTATTAACATATTAATGTTCTGTAATGATGTAGACAATTGTACCTGTATTTTCTATAGGCCAAGTCTCTTTAAGGTATGTAATACACAATTAAGATTGCACAAAAGAGTTTATAGCAATACTTTTTATATCAATAAGAACGTATAACATTACATTGCCAATGGGATGGACTTCTCTGGAAATAAGTTTTCTCCAGTTTCATAGTAATTTGTAGCAAATAGGATATAGCTTTAAAAATACAATAAGATTATTTTTATTGCAGAAGATAAGTATATTGTTTGGTTGTAAGGCATGAAAACTCATTAATTTAACATAGATATAATTTAGAAAAGAAATTGCTGAAACGGTTCGAAGAATCGATATGGTTACAAAACTTTAAAATAAAATGTATCAACATCCTAGACAACATCGAGGCTTAAACCATTTATTTGTTTATAATTATTATTATCTTCACTAACAAACTCTGATTAGCCTTAGTTTTAAATGTAACTTCATATTTATGTAAATGACTCAATGCTGTTATCAGAGAATATGTATAATAAATATTTATGACTTATGACTTACCAATGTCGAGGTTGAAGTGGAGCGGCTCTCTCATTGACGCCTTTTCTGTGACAAACATTCGTTTTCTCAACAAACATATAAATAACAGTATTTTAGCGTGCTGCAATCTGTTGAAGATAGTATGATTGTTATATTGAAATATATAACAAGTAAGAAATATATCGCTTATGAAAGGAGTGAAATCTGTTGTCTTAACTGACTGGCCAAGCGAGAAGGAGAGATCACTCGGAAGGACGCCAGTTCGGAAGGATTAACAAAACTCATGTTTGCTTGTTTACACTTGTGATTTGAATCCAGGTTGACAAGGGAGCTCCCATAATTCAACTGTGTCGACCCACGCACCCACCTATACACATACAGTTGTGTTGATCCACCAAGTTACACATATAGGTACACTGTTATACACTTCCACCCACCTATACATGTACAATGGTGTTGATCCACCCACCCACCCATGTCAAGGCAAAACATCAATCTTGATTACAACATAGTCGGAGCAGATTAATGTTTTAATCAAGTAATTACATCAACTTATTAAAGATAATCTTTGTAATCTTCCGTTCACGTTTGTTCATTTTGTACGTACTTGTCTAGTTATCAATAATAGGTCAGCCTAAAATAAGTCACTTCAAAACAACAAGTCTCTTACGTCATAAAAGATTTATAATAATTAGTTATATATTTTTATATAAGATAATTATCACCATTACCTTTTTAATCGTTAATTCGTACCGTGAAAATCTCTAGCCTTAACTAGTTTCGTGGAGGAGTTTGAGACACCAGCTAAAGAAAAAGTATAATACATTTGTTTATAAACATATATTGATATAAATACTTTAATTATACACCACTATATGTTTTTATAAAAAAACCTAGCTGAACCCGGTGGACGTTGTCTTTTTTTTTTTTTTTTTTTTTTTTGATAGCTTTTAATTTTTCATTGACATACAAAAATAAAGCAATAAAAAGAATTATAGAAAAAAACCACTATTTATTAAATGAGTGCAAGCGGGTAAACAATAGTTTTGGTCTTCTAATTTGGTGTATTAATGTAAAGGTTTTTTGGTGAGCCTACTCTCGAGCAAGCGACGTAGAGCTGTCCATGTGAAAAACATGGATTACTTAAATTTATTGCGGCAACGCGCAATGACTGTCCTTGAGATTTATTAATAGTTATTGCGAAAGCAAGTCGCATAGGAAATTACCGAGAAAAAAAGGTTAACACCAAATACAGATCATCTGATCAAGTAAAAGTAGTGTGTGCTACACTCTCAAGATGAAATGTAGAACTACAATAAATCAAAACATATACAGTAACAGTACTGTAACAGTGTTGTGAGAACTTCAATCTGCTTATGGCATGTGAAATTACATTAAACCACACAGTCATATGTTTTTTGTAAACAATTCAGATTCTCCATTTGAATAACATGGGATCTTTAGGAGCCCGTGGGGCGGGACCCTGTTGACGGATCTGCATCAAACTTCACAGAAACCATCTCGGGAGTATACAGGACAACATCCTAAAGTTTCATGGCGATCGGTTGGATGGTTTGGCAGCGCATAAACTTCAAACACACACACACACACACACACACACACACACACACACACACACACACACACACACACACACACACACACACACACACACACACACACACACACACACACACACACACACACACACACACACACACACACACACACACACACACACACACACACACACACACACACACGCACGCACGCACGCACGCACGCACGCACGCACGCACGCACGCACGCACGCACGCACGCACGCACGCACGCACGCGCACACACACACATATATATATACAAACATCCTCTTTTATAAATATAGATGAAACAGAGTGGGTATTTTAAACTAACGTGTTGTATTTTTTCTAGATTTTTAAAATCAGTGTTAAAAAATTGTCACTTTCGTAAGGTGTGAAATTGACACAAGGTTTTTTTATATTTTATTTAAAATTCTTTTGTGTTTTCTTTGTTTTATGAATGTATGCGCTACCATAATCATCACAAGCTTGGATTTATCATTATTAAAAAATTAATATTTGTACTGTCTATTAAATAAGTACGCCTATTACATTTATTTTTATAGTAAAAGTTGAACTATTTTTCATAAATGTTGCACGTAAATTTGTATATTGTACTCAACTAATAGAATACCTAAAATGACAGTACGAATAAAATATTATTTGTCTCAAAAATAAAAAGGAATATTTATTTGGGTCCCGAAATACTCCACGTGACCAGTTAAAGGTTAAGGGCATTTTGTTACAGTAAACAAGTATGATCTGGAGATTCTCGTTATGATTGAACCACCCACCCACCCATAACGTTAAATAGAATGACTCACCCGACCACCCAAACACGTACAGTGGTATTCACCCATTCGCCCACCTATACAGGTACAGTGGTATTGAAGGTTGGTACATTAGCATAGTTAACTTTACATCTTCAAAAGCGCGCCTGATTTGCAAGTTAATAAGTAGCTTCAAAATACATTTATAGATGAAATACACATAAAATATGTGTTTAATATATTCATGTCCAAACGAGTAATTAAGGTGCTTTGAAAATCGACATCAACATAAAATGTATTTAACAACACCATTCTTTTTACATTTACTTCGTCATTTTCGTCCAGGAGCTATCATTACGAATTCATAATAGAGTACACTAGGCAATTTTCAACAAGACGTCACCACTCCAGGTGGTGTTCAGGAGCACTTTCACTTGCAAAGGTCAGGTAAATGTTAACCACCAGAGGTGTGGCAGACGTCTGGACTGTCTACAGAATCCTGGATTGTACAACAGGACGTCACCACCAATATCACGAACCACGGTGTTCAGGAGCACTTGCACATGCAAAGGTCAGGTAAATGGTTAACCACCAGAAGTGTGGCAGACGTCTGGACTGTCTACAGAAACCTGGATTGTACAACAGGACGTCACCACCAATATCACGAACCACGGTGCTCTGCAGCACTTTCACATGCAAAGGTCAGGTAAATGTTAACCACCAGAAGTGTGGCAGACGTCTGGACTGTCTACAGAAACCTGGATTGTACAACAGGACGTCACCACCAATATCACGAACCACGGTGCTCTGCAGCACTTTCACATGCAAAGGTCAGGTATATGTTAACCACCAGAAGTGTGGCAGACGTCTGGACTGTCTACAGAAACCTGGATTGTACAACAGGACGTCACCACCAATATCACGAACCACGGTGCTCTGCAGCACTTTCACATGCAAAGGTCAGGTAAATGTTAACCACCAGAAGTGTGGCAGACGTCTGGACTGTCTACAGAATCCTGGATTGTACAACAGGACGTCACCACCAATATCACGAACCACGGTGTTCTGCAGCACTTTCACTTGCAAAGGTCAGGTAAATGTTAACCACCAGAAGTGTGGCGACGTCTGGACTCTGTCTACAGAATCCTGGATTGTACAACAGGACGTCACCACCAATATCACGAACCACGGTGCTCTGCAGCACTTTCACTTGCAAAGGTCAGGTAAATGTTAACCACCAGAAGTGTGGTGACGTCTGGACTGTCTACAGAAACCTGGATTGTACAACAGGACGTCACCACTCCAGGTAGTGTTCAGGAGCACTTTCACTTGCAAAGGTCAGGTAAATGTTAACCACCAGAAGTGTGGCAGACGTCTGGACTGTCTACAGAAACCTGGATTGTACAACAAGACGTCACCACCACGAACCACGGTGTTCAGGAGCACTTGCACATGCAAAGGTCAGGTAAATGTTAACCACCAGGAGTGTGCAGATGTCTGGACTGTCTGCAGAAACCTGGATTGTACAACTGCGCTTCTCAAGTTTTTAACGGGACGTCTCCAACAAAATCACAAACCACGGTGTTCAGCAGCACTTTCACTTGCAAAGGTCAGGTAAATGTTAACAACCAGGAGTGTGGCAGACGTCTGGACTGTCTACAGAGTCCTGGATTCTAGAACTGCGCTTCTCATGTCTTCAATAGGACCTCACCACCAAGATCCCGAACCACGGTGTTCAGCAACACTTTCACTACTTGCAAAGGTCAGGTAAATGTTAATAACCACGAGTGTGGCAGTCGTCTCAATTGTCTACAGAAATCTAGATTGTAGAACTGCGCTTCTCATGTCTTTAACAGGA
Organism: Stictocephala bisonia; assembly: GCA_035578905.1. NCBI lineage: Eukaryota > Metazoa > Arthropoda > Insecta > Hemiptera > Membracidae > Stictocephala > Stictocephala bisonia. The sequence continues at coordinate 203,048 of JAQJVL010000793.1, forward strand.
TGACACCACCAATATCACGAACCACGGTGTTCTGCAGCACTTTAACTTGCAAAGGTCAGGTAAATGTTGATAACCAGGAGTGTGGCAGACGTCTGGATTGTCTTCAGAATCCTGGATTCTAGAACTGCGCTTCTCATGTCTTCAACAGGACCTCACCACCAAGATCCCGAACCACGGTGTTCAGCAGCGCTTTCACTTGCAAAGGTCAGGTAAATGTTAACCACCAGGAGTGTGGTAGACGTCTGGACTGTCTACAGATTCATGGATTGTACATCTGCGCTTCTTTTATCTTGTTATATCTGGACAGATCCATATAATACTGAGTAAAAAATTAAGTTGAAACTGTGATTTTTAATTGATTTTACCTGTTGCAGCTTAAAAAAAAAATTGTTACATAAAATATTGCTGGGTCAGATTTTACTCGATCGTCGCTTGTTATATCCACGCTGTTATGAGTCAGCGATAACTGACACCACAACATAGATTGGGCGAAATGAACATAGAAGGAATTTTGCAAAGATTGTAAAATAGCTGTTTACTCGTATTTTCCTATTAGATAAACATATAAACAGCAAAGTTTAGATTGTATTACCTATATAAAAATGGGTAATTGTTACCTTTAGGTATGCCCGAATTTGAACAGCCAAAAATGTAATGTATAATTGTCGCAACGACCGATAATTGGTTTCCTTGTTATAAAAGTTGAAATAAAATGGGTTATTCCATTTGAAAATCAAACTTTGTAAGTTTATTACTGTTTCAGTATTCCACGAGAGTATGCTCGAGTGTAGCGCTGCTGTGTAATTTCGCTATTTCTTGCTCATTAAAACAGTTTGTTGTTTGAACGATGTTCATCAGTCTCGCTAACGCTGTGATCCTCTTGGTCTTGTTTGAAATTCTTACATTTTTCTATTGTTCAATTTTAACTTTTTTATTATTATTATTTTTTTTTTTTTACTGCAGTTTATTGATAATGACGGTTTTCTTTCCTAAGGCATATTACGATGATGTCGAAATACATTCAAAAACATTCGCCACGTGGAAAAATGCAAGCAAACAAATTAAATTTATTGTAGATGGATATAGATTAGTGCCTACAATAGAACAATTCAGGCTTACTTTTCTGCATATTACGATGATGTCGAAATACATTCAAAAACATTCGCCACGTGGAAAAATGCAAACAAATTAAATTTATTGTAGATGGATATAGATTAGTGCCTACAATAGAACAATTCAGGCTTACTTTTCTACTCTTCAACAAAATATTTATATTTTCAGCAAATTAGTACATTTTTTATTTTTTTTAATTACATAGATTCAAAATGTTAAGTTTTCCCTTATTAGTGTTATTATTTTTAAGAAAAGCAACGTCACGTCCGTAGCAGAAAATTTAGTAAAATTTGTTTCTATTCTTTATTAAATTAAATAATTACAATTTTCACAATATAGCATAGATTAATATTTATGTGCCAAAAAGTACCATTTTCTGGACAAGCAAACCTTTAGTCCATTATACTTCCACGTTTCAACATAATAACAAATAATATAATGAGATATTTCAGTACTTTTATACTAATGAAAATGGAAATAACAAAAGTGAGTACTTGTACAAGTATATTTATAATTTTGTTTTACAGTACGATGACTACTGGTAGCAAACTCAAATTTCAAATAATTAATAAATATCCTTAAAATATGTTACCAGGTGTATAAGATTCTACATGGTCTCATCTATCCTCATTTATCCTTTGTAGTGGTGCTCTGAGGTAGTTACCTCCCCATTATAGATATTATAGAATCATAAAGTGAACTACATACTTTTTTTAATATATAACTATTAATACTACACAAATACAACCATTAAAACGACTGAAACATACATTTTGACTAAAGGAAAATTAAACACATGCCTTAAAAATACCTATTTTCAGGGTTTGTTTTATAACACATATAGAAACAATATCTATTCGATTTATATTTCACAAGAAAAACTGTTTCATTCTTTAGACTTTTAATTTGGCTGGCTATTGGCTATTAGTCCCTGGGTTGCCCTGGATATTGGGCTATTAATAAATAGCTCTTTCTGAGGAACATTTGACCTTAGTTACTAACAATGACTACACTCTTTCATCTACACTCATCGGACTCATTCGCCCCTCATATTTGCCCATATTTTGACGATCGGCGTCTTTGTAATGAATAAAATGCCGATTTTGCGGTTGTTCAGGCTGCAGAAAATGGCAGTCATAATAATTTATAAACTAATATTTTAAGGCGTATAAAACGGCGTGCAAAACATTACAACTGTTGTCTACATGTGCCTGATATCGTAGGACTATAATATGTGTTCTCACGCGATATTGTGTCTGTTGTCATACAACTGGGCAACACAATACATCGTTTACGTACATCTTCCCTCGTGGTGTTTACGAACTTCTTCCCTCGTAGTGTTTACGAACATCTTCTCTCGTGGTGTTTACGAACATCTTCCCTCGTGGTGTTTACGAACTTCTTCCCTCGTAGTGTTTACGAACATCTTCTCTCGTGGTGTTTACGAACATCTTCCCTCGTAGTGTTTACGAAAATCTTCCCTCGTGGTGTTTACAACATCTTCCCTTGTGGTGTTTACAACATCTTCCCTCGTGGTGTTTACGAACATCTTCCCTCGTGGTGTTTACCATGCGAATATAAGCATCTTATTATGCCCAATTTAAACGAGGCAAGATATAAAATGTTGATTTCTGAGACTTTTTTTAAACTGACACCGGGATGGCCAAGCCTCAAATGAGTTTGGGATATATGAGACAATTATTTATGTTTCACATTGGATTTTATGGGAATGATTGTGTAGCTTTATTTTATTTTTTTTATTATTATTAATTTATTTATTTAAATGTTTATTGAACTTCTTAATTAATTAATATTTGACTATTGTGGTAAAATTTCTTGTTTTTTGTCAAGACAACAAAATAATATTTCATTCTATTTTACATATTTATGCAAAGAATATACTCAAGTCATAACTTAACAAAACAGAACAAATCATGTACACACATCATAACTTGAATTGTGCACATTTAGAATGGGTAAGTGTTGTTAATAATGTCTCCATGTTTGTTTACACAGAGTAACTTCAACTTCCCGTTCATCACACTTGTTTAACGGGGACTGACGTGTCGAAGTGCCGACATCCGCCGTGTGATTGTTGTGGTGACTTGACAATACCCGGCCTGACGAAACATGCTAATTGTTTATGCTCTGGCTGGCCAATTTTTACTGTCCTTTCATTTTCCTGCTTTGTTTAGTTTTATAGTTTTATTTTTGATCATTTTAAATTTTAATTTCATAGTAAAATTGTAGGCGTTAAGGTGTAATCTTAATAATTGTTTATGCTCTGGCTGGCCAATTTTTACTGTCCTTTCATTTTCCTGCTTTGTTTAGTTTTATAGTTTTATTTTTGATTATTTTGTAGGCGTTAAGGTGCAATTTTAAATTAAAATTAATTCCTTGCCATGTACACTGTGAAATATTTCATTGTGTGACCGAAGTACATTTAGGCTGTTCTATGCCATCTCTTCAGGCACATACAAAAATTATAACATTGGTTCGCTCAATGAAATATTTAAAAATAAGATTAATTTTAATTGTAATTTCAGTTGTAGGGTTATTTCTTGTTTAGTGAAAAGATAATAGTAGATTATAAAAAAAGAATAACATATAAAACAGTTAAAAAACATAATATATAAACGATGGACCTAGAGTATACATCAAATTCATACTCCTATTCCATATAAGATGGTCGACATACTCTTGTATTGCAGATTTCATGATTATTATTTGATTTTCATAAACAACAAAATTTGTTTTAAGCAAAAAAAGATTAAGAAATTCTTTAGTCTTGATAAACGGTTATACTTTGGTTATGTTTAGTCAACCATATCGATTTGTCGAGTCGAAACACTTGTCAACTTTGGTTGGTTATACCAATTTCTGAACAATGTGTTAAGAATTTCCTATCGTAAGGTGGCCGTTTCCCAAACTGCCAAGCCACTGCTGGGAAGTCGACAGACCCAAACTGCCAAGCCACTGCTGGGAAGTTGACAGACCCAAACTGCCAAGCCACTGCTGGGAAGTCGACAGACCCAAACTGCCAAGCCACTGCTGGGAAGTCGACAGACCCAAACTGCCAAGCCACTGCTGGGAAGTCGACAGACCCAAACTGCCAAGCCACTGCTGAAAGGTTGACAGACCCAAACTGCCAAGCCACTGCTGGGAAGTCGACAGACCCAAACTGCCAAGCCACTGCTGGGAAGTCGACAGACCCAAACTGCCAAGCCACTGCTGGAAAGTCGACAGACCCAAACTGCCAAGCCACTGCTAGGAAGTTGACAGACCTAAACTGCCAAGTCACTGCTAGGAAGTCAACAGACCCAAACTGCCAAGCCACTGCTGGAAAGTTGACAGACCCAAACTGCCAAGCCACTGCTGGAAAGTCGACAGACCCAAACTGCCAAGCCACTGCTAGGAAGTTGACAGACCCAAACTGCCAAGCCACTGCTGGGAAGTTGACAGACCCAAACTGCCAAGCCACTGCTGGAAAGTCGACAGACCCAAACTGCCAAGCCACTGCTAGGAAGTTGACAGACCCAAACTGCCAAGCCACTGCTGGAAAGTCGACAGACCCAAACTGCCAAGCCACTGCTGGGAAGTTGACAGACCCACGGTGGAAGGACTAGTCTTCCTTTCCACTTAGTCTTTGCACCATGGACAGACCCAGACTGCCAAGCACTGCTGGGAAATCGACAGACCCAAACTGCCAAGCCACTGCTGGGAAGTTGACATACCCAAACTGCCAAGCCACTGCTGGGAAGTTGACAGACCCAAACTGCCAAGCCACTGCTGGGATGTCGACAGACCCAAACTGCCAAGCCACTGCTGGGAAGTTGACAGACCCAAACTGCCAAGCCACTGCTGGGAAGTTGACAGACCCAAACTGCCAAGCCACTGCTGGGAAGTTGACAGACCCAAACTGCCAAATCACTGCTGGGAAGTTGACAGACCCAAACTGCCAAGCCACTGCTGGGAAGTTGACAGACCCAAACTGCCAAGCCACTGCTGGGAAGTTGACAGACCCAAACTGCCAAGCCACTGCTGGGAAGTCGACAGACCCAAACTGCCAAGCCACTGCTGGGAAGTTGACAGACCCAAACTGCCAAGCCACTGCTGGGAAGTTGACAGACCCAAACTGCCAAGCCACTGCTGGGAAGTCAACAGACCCAAACTGCCAAGCCACTGCTGGGAAGTTGACAGACCCAAACTGCCAAGCCACTGCTGGGAAGTTAACAGACCCAATCGGTGCAGAACTGCGGAATACAGACCAGACTGCCAAGCCACTGCTGGGAAGTCAACAGACCCAAACTGCCAAGCCACTGCTGGGAAGTCAACAGACCCATCGTGGAAGGACTAGTCTTCCTTTCCACTTAGTCTTTGCATCATGGACAGACCCAAACTGCCAAGCCACTGCTGGGAAGTCGGCACGTCCAGATGGACTAGTCTTCCTTTCCACTTTGTCTTTCCACCATGGACAGACCCAGACAGCCTTATAGTAGCAATGCTTTTTTACCGTCAACTTGCTTTACTATTTCAACTGTACGGTTCGTGTTTACTATTATAATGAACACTGTATTATTACTTAAGGTCCGTAACATACTTTGATGTTATAAATTTTTAAATTTAAAATCATCAAGAAGTACATTTAAATTTTCATATACTTACTTACTTACTTAGTTGGCCACTCAAACCGTAAAATGTTTTTGGCCTCACCAACAATTTGCCTCCACTTCCTCCTGTCTTGCATCATATCTTCTTCCACTCCCATTTTCCGCATATCCCTTTGCACCTGATCTTTCCATCCCAGCCTTGGTCGACCCAAAGGTCTTCTTCCTGCTGGTCTTCCTTCCATTACTCCTCTCAATACAGATTCCTCCTCCCTTCTGTTTACATGGCATGCCCATCTGAGTCGTCTTGATTTTCCTTCTGCTACTATGTCTGCTTCCTTAAACAATTCTCTAAGTTCCTGATTTTTCCTTATTCTCCATTGTTCTTCTTCTTTCACTGGCCCATATATTGCTCAAACGTCTGGCTGAGGAGCTCATTACTCAAGCAAAAATAGTAGGCTTAGAAATCAATGAGGAAAAAACCAAATATCTTAAAATAGAACGGAATGCATTAGAAAGAGGGCAGGTTTTAGAAGTGAATCCATATAAATTCAATAGTTGTGAAAAATTCAAATACCTTGGTGTCACTATTAATCAACAAAATAAAGAAGAAACATAAATTGAAACAAGGTTACTGAACGGAAATAGGTGCTATTGGGCCTTAGGAAAAATGTTGAAAAGCAAAACCTTATCAAGAAGAACCAAAGAACAAAGTACAAGACAATTATAAGGCCAGTAGTCCTATATGGCTCTGAGGTATGGACAATGAGCAATAAAACAGAAAGGCGATCAGTAACCTTTGAAAATAAATTTTCATATAACCTTAAAAAAAATATGAAAATAATTAATTTTATAAACAAACCCCCAACTTATGGCCTACTGTACGATACTATTAGTATTACGAACCAAAGCATTGAAATACAAACCCATGTTTTTTCGTAGAGCGAAACGGCCCTTGTCGTATTTAAATTCCGAGGACATGAGCTTTTTGGATTGTCATTTATGTGCGGAAAAATGCCTTGTTTTTTGTGTTTGTTCCATATTTTAAATCAACTGATTCTTAAATTATACATAAGTTTACATATATATATGTTATTTTCCTCAGCACAATATGTTGGTTTTTAATTTTGAACTTGCTTTTGTCTTGTTAATTTTATAGAATTGTAAGTATCATATAATAAAGGGATTTATGTTTGTTAATAATATGATAATAGTGGGCCACTTCGCTGGCTCAGTTCTTCGTTTTGTTCACAAGAATGTCTTAGCCACATTAACATTTTCGGATTATAAAACATTTTATTTACTTATTTAGTACGGTACATTTTTTATGTTATCGATAATTTTATACTGTTGATTATTACAGAACATAAATACCTTGTAAAATTTAGGACAGGAACGTCAAAATTCAAAATATCTTTATTGTCATCAAACAAAGTTACTTGCATTAGCAGTCGTCATTAAAAATAGCTCAACACATTTAAAAACCTATAATACAAATATTAGGTCTTTAAATATTAAAACTAAACATATTTCTTATTAAACTAATCCTTAACGGTGAAAAAATCTTTTTACATTGGTTTTGAAGGTAACCACATTAATTATTGTTTCAGAGTAATTGGAAGGTTATTGACTATTTTAATACAATTATAAGTTGTGTGGTTTTTTAAAAAATTTGATTTGTGTGGTGGTATATTGTAATTGGTTTTGTTCCTGGCCATACTGTTTGAAGGTGGTAGAAACTCTAAGAAAAGGTGTTGGTTCTTTTTCAGAAAAATAAGTGACTCCAAAATGTAAATAGATGGAAAGGTGAGTATATGAAAAGCCTTAAAGTAGGGTGTACTTGATTATATTATTCCGATTCCTGCAATTATCCTCAAGGAATAGTCAAAACATTTTTTAATAAACACGGCACTCAGTCAGGGAGACAGACCATCTCCCTTATTCAAAATTGTGGATTGAAATATATAATCAGAGCATTGGAAAATAATATATTGGAACGTAAAAATATGAACTGGAAAAAGTATACGTTTAAACTAGACTGTCTAGGATTTGCTGATGACCTAACACTACTTGCCAACAACGAATTGGACTGAACGCATACATGGACAAAAAGTTTCAGAACTTTCTAACACAATTGAAAATGAACTATACACAATTGACAAGTTCTTAAATTAAAAACTTATTTAAGTAACTTGTTGGTTACGAGTAATAACAACCTTGTATTTTATTGAAAGTGGGCTTTCTATCTGTGTGTTTATTCTTAGTTTATAGTTACGTATGAGTTGAACATGTTATATAAAAAATGTACGAATTCATAAAAATAAACGAATTTGAATTTTAACGAATCAGATACAAGGATTAAAATTTAATACCTATAGAATCTAACTAGAAAAATGTGCTTGAAGATTTCATTTAAAAAGATAGGATACATCCACATGTAATAAACGAAGTTAAATATCTACAGACCACGGATGGAAATGGTAAAAGACTATACAAACTCCAACTTACAATAAATGTAATTTAATTTTGGTAATTTTTTATAAAGCCATGTTCAATTAAGTCTTCATTATTTAAATTGTGTATTGATTAAATTGGTCGGTATCGTAGTTGGTTAAAACCCATCTTCATAAGCTAAAGGTTCTCTGTTCGATCCCAATAAGAGTGATAACAAACTTTGAAAGGGATCAACTGATGACTACCGGCTTTCTAAGGAAAGTCGGCCTTAGTTTGTAACAAGACTACATTCACTCATCACACCTATACGCAATCTATATTTGCCCATATCTCGACGATCGGCGTAATCCGAATTAATAGATAAAAAATAAATATTAAAATTCACGTTCTTGAAGTATTTAAATTGTATGACTATTCAAAAATAGTAGTTTATCATAACTAAGATGGTTCTCTTGTTACATGACACATATTTTCTTTGCTGTTCTATTTTGATACCCCAACACCAGTTTTGTCTATTGCCCTTTTAACATTTTAAATAATAATAAAATGTAAATAAATATTTAAAATATTTAATTTCTTCTTAAGATTGGTATTATGTTTTGGCTACGTCAGGTCATAATCTAATAATTGTTTGTACACAAGTCAATCTTAAAATACAGTATGAATTTCACCTTGTAAGTTATCAACTTAGATTACATATTTCACGATCATTATGTTTTCTATGTATTGAAGTTGCGATGTCAAGTGAAGAAATATGCTGATACACAATCCTCTTTCATCGACCTAGAAAACCTCACGAAAAGGTTTTAATTTTCAATCAAGTACACATAGCGGAGCGTGAATGTAACTGAAAAACAACGAGCGTAGCTGATTGGATCGCTCTCCGACGTGGTTACACCACAGTTCCTGCTGGGAGATCCGTGGAGTGAAGACCCCGCACGTCCACTCATGGTCAGGAGTCTGGAAGTGAAAGTGATGAGTGCGCGGTCGCCGCAGCCAGTTTTCAGTGGTGCTGAGTGTGTCAGTGGTGTCGGTACTGAAGCAACTGATTTGGAATAAGCTACTTCAGGATACGTTGGACTAGTGAGAATATTTTTTTTTTCATTTTCACTGTACCTAATTCTTAAATCTTTGAAGTTTTATTTTTTGTATTCTGGCCGTTATAGTTTGTAAAGTACTGAGTGTTTGTTTTTATTATAGGGTAACAAGAATAAAACAGATTCACGTTTAAGTTGAAATAAGAAAAAGAATTAGGCCTACATTAACATTTAAAGATGTAACCAAGAACGGTGTCTACAAGATGTATTTCATGTGATAGACTTTCAAAACTGAATAATTCTTAAATTCAAAGTTATAATTTTTCGTAATATTGGTACAGTATTATGTTAAGTCTACGTTAAATTGTGTGTACACAAGTAAATATTAAAACAATATGATCAATTGTACCTTGTAATTTATCGACTTAGATTAAAGATGTAATGTACGCTGAGCCTCAGGTTTCAATTTAATTTTTAAGGTATACAAATGTTTTTCTTCGAATATTCTTTTACGTGAAACAATAAAATTGACGATGTTTTGGATTGCTGCAAAATATTTTTATCGATAATATAAGAATGAATCTAAACAAAGTAGTATATTTTCTATCTATAGTACTATTGTATTCTAGTAGTCGTAGATCTTATTATTGACTATTTGCTTGTTATTGGAAGCCAATAATACCATTCAAAGTACGACACCGTTGCGTACTTCTGCAACCTAGTCGGGGACGATTGTGAAGATTGTAGCCGGTAGGTTCTGTTCTCGGTCCTATTCAACAAATTTCCGCTTAATGGTCACCATCGGCGTTGACACTGCTGGGGTAGCTGACAGTTAGGTAATGGTCCCTGCTACATTGTCACGATGTTCAGTTCTGCGGCAAGCTGCAGGTAGGTCAACCTTAGTAAGTAACAAAGCCTACACTAAACATTACACTGATTATCAAAACATATTCTCCTGTATCTTTATGATTATGAAAAAATAATAAGAAAATAAAAATGAATATTCTCTATTCAAATCTATCTTATAAACAATTACGCAAAGTTTATCATTTCTGTCGTACGGTTGTTTTGCAGCCCAAGATTAAACCCTTGATTATTTGCTTTTTTCTTTCTTTCTAAACATTTTCTACGGTGTTAATCTGCAAGCAATTTGCTTATTTACGATGACTTGTCTTGTTTACCTCCCCCCTTACTAGTTCCGGAATTGTAAAATGACTAATTTGTTCGTTTGTTCACTAAATCACTGTTAATACTAAACATACCCAATCCATTAAAACAACTGACACAAACATTTCGGATAACAATTGTACTAGATTTTCTTCAATAGGCCACAAAAAACTGTTATTCTATAGTCTTATAAGCTGAACCCCAATTATCTTCGTATAATCACAGAAACTATTTGAAAAAAAAAACAAGTCACGTTGAAAGTATTACAAATTAAATAATTAATATTATATGTTTATGATTCATTTTTAAATGCTTATTTTTGGGTTTTCATTATTGTCATTAGTCAAGCCTTCAACTGTTTGTTGTTCTACTGACTGTTCACTCTAAAACAACGTGTTTGTTGTTCTACTTCATGTTCTACTGACTGTTCACTCTAAATGAACGTGTTTGTTGTTCTACTTGATGTTCTACTGACTGTTCACTCTGAATCAACGTGTTTGTTCTTCTACTGACTGTTCACTCTGAATCAACGTGTTTGTTGTTCTACTTGATGTTCTACTCACTGTTCACTCTGAATCAACGTTTTTGTTGTTCTACTTGATGTTCTACTGACTGTTCACTCTGAATCAACTTGTTTGTTGTTCTACTGACTGTTTACTCTAAAACAACGTGTTTGTTGTTCTACTTGTTGTTCTACTCACTGTTCACTCTGAATCAACGTTTTTGTTGTTCTACTTGATGTTCTACTGACTGTTCACTCTGAATCAACTTGTTTGTTGTTCTACTGACTGTTTACTCTAAAACAACGTGTTTGTTGTTCTACTTGTTGTTCTACTGACTGTTCACTCTGAATCAAGTGTTTGTTGTTCTATTGATTGTTCACTCTGAATCAACGTGTTTGTTGTTCTACTTGATGTTCTACTCACTGTTCACTCTGAATCAACGTTTTTGTTGTTCTACTTGATGTTCTACTGACTGTTCACTCTGAATCAACTTGTTTGTTGTTCTACTGACTGTTTACTCTAAAACAACGTGTTTGTTGTTCTACTTGTTGTTCTTCTGACTGTTCACTCTGAATCAACGTGTTTGTTATTCTATTGATTGTTCACTCTGAATCAACGTGTTTGTTGTTCTACTTGATGTTCTACTGACTGTTCATTCTGAATCAACGTGTTTGTTGTTCTACTTGATGTTCTACTGACTGTTCCCTCTGAATAAACGTGTTTGTTGTTCTACTGACTGTTCACTCTGAAACAACGTGTTTGTTGTTCTACTGACTGTTCACTCTGAATCAACGTGTTTGTTGTTCTACTGACTGTTTACTCTGAATCAACGTTTTTGTTGTTCTACTTGATGTTCTACTGACTGTTCACTCTGAATCAACTTGTTTGTTGTTCTACTGACTGTTTACTCTAAAACAACGTGTTTGTTGTTCTACTTGATGTTCTATTGACTGTTCCCTCTGAATCAACGTGTTTGTTGTTCTACTGACTGTTCACTCTGAATCAACGTGTTTGTTGTTCTATTGATTGTTCACTCTGAATCAACGTGTTTGTTGTTCTACTTGATGTTCTACTGACTGTTCCCTCTGAATCAACGTGTTTGTTGTTCTACTGACTGTTCACTCTGAAACAACGTGTTTGTTGTTCTACTGACTGTTCACTCTGAATCAACGTGTTTGTTGTTCTACTGACTGTTTACTCTGAATCAACGTGTTTGTTGTTCTACTGACTGTTTACTCTGAATCAACGTGTTTGTTGTTCTACTGACTGTTCACTCTGAAACAACGTGTTTGTTGTTCTACTGACTGTTTACTCTGAATCAACGTGTTTGTTGTTCTACTGACTGTTTACTCTGAATCAACGTGTTTGTTGTTCTACTGAAACAACGTGTTTGTTGTTCTGCTGACTGTTCACTCTGAAACAACGTGTTTGTTGTTCTACTGACTGTTCACTCTGAATCAACGTGTTTTTGTTCTACTGACTGTTTACTCTGAATTACGTGTTTGTTGTTCTACTGAAACAACGTGTTTGTTGTTCTACTGACTGTTTACTCTGAATCAACGTGTTTGTTGTTCTACTGAAACAACGTGTTTGTTGTTCTGCTGACTGTTCACTCTGAAACAACGTGTTTGTTGTTCTACTGACTGTTCACTCTGAATCAACGTGTTTGTTGTTCTACTGACTGTTCACTCTGAATCAACGTGTTTGTTGTTCTACTGACTGTTTACTTTAAAACAACGTGTTTGTTGTTCTACTTGTTGTTCTACTGACTGTTCACTCTGAATCAACGTGTTTGTTGTTCTACTGACTGTTCACTCTGAATCAACGTGTTTGTTGTTCTACTTGATGTTCTACTGACTGTTTACTTTAAAACAACGTGTTTGTTGTTCTACTTGTTGTTCTGCTGACTGTTCACTCTGAAACAACGTGTTTGTTGTTCTACTGACTGTTCACTCTGAATCAACGTGTTTGTTGTTCTACTTGTTGTTGTTCTACTGACTGTTCACTCTGAATCAACGTGTTTGTTGTTCTACTTGTTGTTCTACTGACTGTTCACTCTGAATCAACGTATTTGTTGTTCTACTGACTGTTCACTCTGCATAACGTGTTTGTTGTTCTACTTGTTGTTCTATTGACTGTTCACTCTGAATCAACGTGTTTGTTGTTCTACTGACTGTTCAATCTGAAACAACGTGTTTGTTACGGAAAAAGATAATACCATTAAAAGGCGATTTAAAAATTATGATAATTATAACGATATTTATTTTAATAAAAATGCATTTGTTACTACTACCCATCTAATTATGACCAATGTTTATAGAAGGTAAATTAATTAATTTTTTAGGTACAGTGGTGTAAGGCCGAGCTTAAATAAACGGTGTGCGGCGGGAGTGGAAGTTGACGGGATCAGTGTTTCTATTAAACTTCCACCATTGATTTTATATATAACATTGTATGTTTTTATAATGAAGGCTTCCACGGAACAACGTATTTCTATTTGATATTTGTTACTTGTGATATTGGAGGAGGAAAACCAAACATTAAATTTTTTGTTTTATTGAATGAATATTTTACGAAATTAAAAAAAGGGCAAATAATCAACTTAAAAACATAATTGGACAAGTCAATAATACAAATAAAACTAAATTAGTAATTAATTGACATGCAAAAATATAATAATTAGGAAAAGATACGTAAAAAAGAGACGCAGGCAAAATTGTTGCAATTATAAAAATAAAATCATTAAAAAATAATTTGGGGAAATAAAGTTAAATACTAATTGAATTAGGACCAAAATGTCTAGAAGATGAATTAATTACATATTTTGTTTAAAAAATTAGATTGCAACAATCAAAACTTAATTTGACATGTGATACCAGAGTGACGCATTTCTTGTGTAATATAAGTTCCACCCACAATTCTCCGAGGCACTAAAACTTGTTTTAAATGTTTTAGTTCACATCCCTGTGTTTGCAACAACAGAGTTTAAATTTAAAATTCTCATAATTAATGAAAATCTGCAAAAGATATTGTACATTTCTAAATGACTAAACTCTTATATTTTCCTACATATATAACATGTTTATTCGATTTTCAATTAGATTAGTTCAGTACGTAATGTGTCAGCTTATACGTTCATTCCCAACAGACACATCATTTCATCGATTCAAACATTCATATGGTGAAACTTAATAAATAAGTAAAATTAATATTCATTATGAAATTATGTAAGAATAAAATCTACGAAGATCAATCAACTTATTTACATAAGAGAACGGAAAACATAATACATTCTACTTTTTTTACTGAACAATGGCCTCATCTATATATTACTAAGGTTCTTGTAAGAACATTTCCGACAAATCTTCAAAGAGTAACAATATTTCAAAACAAACAAAACAAAAACGCTTTTTCTCCTCGCCTTCCACATTTTTCAAACATTTTATCTTTTTATATCAAAACAAATTATACTGAGTGACATTGAGTAAGAGTAGACTGTATAAATATTCGTATATCATTTTTATATACGATCAATATACCGATATGAAAAAGGAGACAGTAGTCGACATATTTTTAAAATTAATCTCCTTTATAGTAAACAGCTTAAATGTAAAACTTAGTTCAAAATGGCCACTCTCCAGTTGTATTTTCTAGCTACCCGGAGGTCCGGCAACCTCCGACTTCGATCACAGGATCCGTCTATGTGTCAAGGTTATGGCAGCACGCAAGTAGCGGCGATGGTTACCTCAAGTCAAACAGCTGATTATGGAAGCCATGCAAACATACAAACACTGATTTAACGCTAAACGACTTGTTTATTAAAAAACCAACAAAATCTTAGAAACAATGAATTTTGCCCTTGTTAAATAAACTAACTTAAATAATAGCTCTAATTTGTTGTTCAAGATTTAATTGAAATATTTTCAGAGTTCATATATTTATAACGTAAACGTTATTATAAATAACATTTAAATAGGACCTACTGTTTTAACTAGTTGAAAATAGGCACACTATTTCAATAATTATTTTTAAAGGGTTCGTGTGTCCTTAATGTAGGCCTAATAAACTATATTGGTATTTTCTCTCGTTAACCGTATATTCCACAAGTAATATTATTCAATGAAAAGTACTTTACTTTATAAGTAGATTCTTAATTATCATATTATTACGTTTTGGTAGAAATACAAAACTAGTAAACATCACACAACACCAACGCATTACAATACAAGACAAGTACAAAATATCATGGTAATCGATTTCGGTAACCCACGTTTACCTTCCTCGGACTAGAGTGATTCAAATCTCTTATAACAAAACTTTTATTATAACATTATTATGACAATTTTATCGTCAAATTAGCCGACAGCCCTTCTTTCGCTGCGGGGTGGTTCTCGACGCTTAGGGTACTACCACAGAATATATGTCTATATTCTGTGGTACTACCCTTCACCCTATGGTTCCACGGCCGCCTTGGTGGTTCTCTATAAACCACCACATCAATACAAAAGCTCAGCCTGCTGCCGTTCTCCTAGATAACAATGTTTCATAGTTTAGAAACCTTTATAAGACTACTTTAGGGGGGGGGGGGTGTAAAGTAGTGCAATCATGTCATAGCACCTTAACATTTCACATTGTAAACCAAAATAATTAGCCAAGCGTTTTTTGACACGTTTGTTTTTTTGTATTAGTTGTTTGGAATAAATTATTAAATTAAATCAATGCCAATGTTACTCTCTTGGAAAAAAATAAAATGTTGAGGAGCTGTTTGTACCCCTTACGAATGGAATTTTGAGAAATCCTTTCTTAGCGAGTGTCTATAATACAAAAGCCAACTTCCATTCAAATTTCCTCAAAATCTGTTCAGTGGTTCCGTAGATTACGTTTGTTGGAACGTACAATCAAGTGTTTTAGAACTACTTAATAATATTGCCTGTATGCACAGAAGAAAAAGAAACAGAAGGCGCATGTTTATGGCCACAGAGAACGCTTCGGTGGCAGTTATGTATAGATTACAACTAATGTACATCTATATACATCTGTAGTGGTAGTATCTATCTACAGATTAGGCACACTATTTCAATAATAATTTTTTAAGTGTTTAGCCTGCCACACACACACATTTAATGCACTATTGGACGCGATCTTTATTTCTTTTTTCTCTGTTCTGTACGTATAATTCGTTTTAAACAGGGAAAAGATTCAAATAACCGAACTTTCCCGTTCCTTCTTCCATGTATCCGAAGTGTTGGCAATCGATAGTTCGCATACCTCACTCTCCTACCCATAGTTTACAGTTGTTTTATAGTTATGCCCTTGATTGTGTGTATAGAATCAATGGTAGTACATACTGTGATGAAACTACCCAAACAGATCAATGTACGTTGGTAATATATATTTTTGTTTTAACACTGAAGTGGTCATGTGATCACTATTACAGTCCTGAGTTCTAAAGTTACTATGTATTTAATATCCTGAAGTGATGCCACTCGATTGTTAGTTTTATCCTCCAACCGATAAAACTAACAATCGAGTGACAGCATGCATTTGAGACTTTCAATGGCACCATACTATTGTAGTCCGTGCAACCACTAGTGGGACTAATTTTAGTTTTCTTTATTTATTTATGCATTTAAAACTAAAACTTTTCATTAAAAGTATATTATTTAATACGTATCGTATATTTAAAGCATTTTATGTTAGTTATTGACTTGTTTACTTAAACTACTGACTGAATTATGAACAAGAATCCTCGATACCTGTACGATCTAAAACCATGTTTACATGTTGAAGCATTTAAGTTATAACTTTCTACCTTGATATACCACATTATATTATATTTTTCTTCTACCAAAATTACTTTTTTTAAACTGTACATGAATAACCTCTTTTCGTCATTGTCTTTCTACGCAATTGGTATTTTCAACTTGATTCACAAATACAAATGTTCTAAAGGGACAACGGGACAAATCCCGTTGGAATCTCCCACGACTTTGACCGTGACAGCTGGTTTTGGAAGCAGATGTGGTGACTGCTAGGCTAGCAAGATGCCCTAGTGAAATGATTAAAATTAAGAAACTTTCTAGAATCAAAATATCTTATATTCACATAATGTAATGTAGGCTACAATTCTAGCTTATTCTACATTCTATCGTCTGATGGGACCAATTTTGTGTTGAAAGATTAAGTAGTTATCTGTCAGGTATATTGTATTGTAGGAGGTTAAACATTTCTAGCAATCTCATTCCACATCTATATCCCTCTTAGTAAATGTGTCTTCACGGGCATTTCAACATTTCAACGGTCTTGGCCTACCGCCTTCTAAGATTGAGTGGAGACAGAATATAACCATGATGGCGATGCAATTTCTAGAGTTTAGATCTTCCTGCTTTCGATCGAGACTTATTTATGTGAAAATGCTTAACCACTGGTGTGAGGAATATGCAGCGGTTGACTGACAGAGAAAGGCGGTCAGTGAGACGTCTATTCAGCCGATTTACGGCGGAGAGTGGCCACATAGCAACACCGCGACCGGAAACACCGTCGTTGCACCCCGATTGTTTCTATTTATCGCCGATACAACACCGGTTTCCGTCCGTCTGCACTTTCATTTCCGTTGTCTAGGACTAGGGACGGAACTCACTGTCCACTGAACCAGCTCAATCGATTTCGATAAAGATTCGAAACGCAAGATCGCTGTTGCAAAAGTCACTGGCAATTATTCGGTAGATTTGGTAGTAAGTTACATGGAACACGGTAACTAGTTGTAGTTACCGACATGGAAGACTAATTAATTAACTACAATTCATGTTGTTACGAAATATTGTAGCAGTGAGATTGTTGTGATCAGCTGGGTCACTGGTTTTTGAAATGTAGGCTCCGTTAGGGTAAAAGAGCGACATATCAACATATCATCTTATTTGTACAGTAATTACTATTGCAGATTTAGCGCAGACCATCAAAAATGTTGCAGTAAGTTTATTTATTTATCAGCTAGTCTGACGAAGCATTCTCCAATGACAAATTCGAAGGCACTAACTAGCTCTGGGGTTCCCAAACTTTTTTGTGCCACGCTCCATCCTGTTGGAGTGAATTCCTCTCACGCCCCCTCCCTACAACATTTTATGGAATGTTTGGACATATGCAAAACACAAGTACGGTATAACATTGAAAACACTAATTTATTTCTACTTTCACAAGAAACAAGATGAATGATACTGGTAAGAAAAATAAGTTAGACAGTTAGTGAGATGGATGAGCATTTTTACTGGTCTCACATCCTAGCTTCATATATTATTTCCAACCGGTATTGCACCCCCTTGACTTGTCTTTACACCCCCCAGTTTGCGAATCCTTGCATCAGCTTAACCTGACAAACTATAAATATTACATTTGGCATGTATGCTGGCTTTGAGAGAGTAACTAATTATTATTATATTTTTATAAACCGTGCTTGAACTTTTTCAAATTGAAGTTGTAATCTAATTACAAGGCTTTTTAATAAAATCAACAAACCAGACTATTTATTATTATGACGCCAATCTTCAAAATACGGCTGGCGATTGAGACACAGAGCACTGTACTCTGTGGATTGAGTGTACATGAACAATTGTACTCACTACTGTGTTACTAACCAAATATAATTTTCCTTTGAGGAGCCATTTATTAATAGCCCAATAGCCAGAGCTACGTAGACAAAGAACCGACAGCGTAACGTGGAATCCGAAGTAGTTTGATATTAGGGAAAATGACAAGCCTGATTTGAGATTCAGTTCTACACCTTGCACAATATCCGAACCTTGGCAACCATCCCACAGGAACACTTCAGACTTCTCTTGCAGTGTACATGTCAATGGTAACCGATGAGCGGGTGCCATAAGGACTGAAAACAGAATTAAGTCTATAAACTCCAATCACTTAGCCACGAGGTAACTGGATTACAATTAATCATCTTTATGAATTAGACTATTATGGTTGCCATTAATAAAAATGAGTTATAAACTAGGAAATAAAAAATTCAACATGCAGTTCATTAAGAATCTGCAGAAGCTGTCCGTCATGTTGGTTTAATCCCATAAGAACAATGTTATTTGCGAATGCATATTTTTTCTTTATTTATTGACCAAAAGTTCTGTATGAGGTATCATTTTAAACGTTATCAAATTGCGCATTGGGTTTGATTTTGATATTTTGAATACATATATCTGTTTTGAAAAATATTTCAAATTTGGAATTGGTACATTTAAACCTTACATGTACGGCGGTGAAGGCCCTCCCACTCAACACATGGTGGTGATTTTTTCAACCTTTAGACATTTATTTTGTACATCACTTGTAACTTATCTGTTTAACTTATGTGTCCAGGAAATAAAAAGAGCCTAAACAACCAGTCAAGAAAATTTGGATGAAAGCGGTCCAAATTCTAACTATACAGGATTTATTCTTGTCTACTCTTAGGTCATTATTGCCTTCACAGGTCTTGTAAACTTGCTTATCCCTCATAGTTATCAAATACAAAGAATAGTTTGTATTCATCTCAATCTATAATCTGTCTTCTTTTCCAGTATGAAGACAATTTCAATCATCTGAAATGTAGCTATGGAAGTGCAGCAGTTGCCTTCATCCTCCAGGGAGGTATTCTCTAATGACTCTCTGCAGTCTGGAACTCCTCGAGACAATGAACCTCACTCTCTCAGTGTCAAGGGTCATAGAGACTCTTCTGTAGACTCAGGAATTCACCCTGCTTCTACAGCGGCAGCCTCGCCAAACTACTCAGTATCTGACACTGACTCAGAGATACTCGAAGTCTTTGCTAGGTTTGTCAATTAAATAACTGTACAGATTATGTTAGGGTAAGCGTCCTCAATGATTGTCTTTCATTATGCAATCATCTTGGTCTTTAGGGTGTGTTTGAATATAGTAGGAATATTCTAACTTACCAATGTTTTGGAACCAATGCAGAAATATATATCTTCAGGACAAACAATCAACTCTCTCATTTCAGGCTTGATTTGAGCCTAAGTTGAGGGAGTTGATTGTTTGTTTACTCTGAAGAGAGTTCCTGCATTGGATCCGTAACATTAGAATATAAATAGTTTTTACATAATGCAGTCACACCCTCAAGATCAAGATGATTGCATAATGAACTGTAAAAAAATAGTCTAGTTTTCAAATAGTTTTCATGCTGAAAAGTGATTATTGGATCTTGTTCAACTTTTAGTCTTAAAACTATATTCCTGTGAGCAATGAATATTTGAACTTCCAGGCTAACACTAGTTCAGATATGGTAAAACAACTTATTCTAACAAAGAAAGAAAAATAATTTATAGCTTCATAATTCAAATCATTGATACATCACAGTACGGCATTAATGTATTTGATCTCTAAATATTTAAACGCATATAAAGGGAAGAATTTATTTTGCCCATTGGCTTACAATAATTTCCTCGTCTATATCAATTTTTCATATAAATTAATGTAACTCTTTGCATCTCTAAATATTATTTGGAATGTTTAGTTTTAAAATATAGTTATACAATTACAGAGTCAAACATTTCAATCAATTTGACAGCTGTAATGTTTATTTTGAATTTAGATTTAATTTATGTCATTATGTGAAAAGAAGTTTTTCTTTTTTAGAATTTGTAATGCATTTTCTAATTTAAATCATAAAATAGTTGTTTACATAACATAATTTTAACTAAATTTTCATACCATGAGTAGTAGAACACAATGCTTGTTTCATAAACAGTTATTTGTTGCAACGCATAGAAAAATATTACAAGTTATATGTATAATATATATTAAAATATGTGTATAGTATATATGAAATATGTGTATAGTATATATGAAATATAGGTCATATCTATGAACTAACTAGTTTGGAATTGTAGCCAGACTCCTTCATTCGAAGGAGCTCGCCTCAGCACCCATGAGTCTGACAATCTTGTGGAGGAAGTGTATCTAGCCCAACACTCTTTAAAAGACCTCAAAGGTAACTAATTTGTTTATAACATAATTTTAATAATTATTAATAATCAATTGGCTGTTGCTAATAC
Organism: Stictocephala bisonia; assembly: GCA_035578905.1. Taxonomy (NCBI): domain Eukaryota; kingdom Metazoa; phylum Arthropoda; class Insecta; order Hemiptera; family Membracidae; genus Stictocephala; species Stictocephala bisonia. Next base: position 223,984 of record JAQJVL010000793.1, read on the forward strand.
AACTGGAACATATTTTGCTCTGTTTCTTTTATAGGGAATTTAGAAATCATCAATATAAAGATTACATTTCAACAAAATGCAGCATAATTATTGCATTCACTTTAAACGCATATTTAAACGCATGTTATGTCTTAAATTTTAAACATGGTGAATCTTAGATTCTCAGGAATAATGTCGATAGGAATACTTAGAAAGTCGTTATAGGTTGGGTCTACTTGCAAGGCATTCCTCAAATATTAATAACCACGTCTTCGACTACATCCCAGTTGAAACCTATGGAATTCTCTACTAAACCTTTCTGTATCAGACACAATGAATAGGTAATATACACAGGTAGAATGCACCTTCTTCTATGAGAATACCATACACGTACAATGGAACTAACCTACCCGCCCACCCATACACATACAATGGTACTAACCCACCCACCCATACACGTACAATGATACTAAAATACACGTACAATGGTACTAACCCACCCGCCCACCCATATACGTACAATGGTACTTGTACGTACAAGAATTAAATAGTTTGTTTATTTTAATTTATAATTTGTGAATACATCTACAAATGTATACTACTCTTTACAGGCTTTAAAATGCTTGTGACTACTGTTATTTATTGATTTTAGTTGTTTGTTCCAAAAACGTCCACATAAAATGTTTATTTGTTGTTGTTTGTCTGAAAATCATATTTGTTGAAAAGAAAATATATAAATATAACAAACAAGAGTTATTCCATGTAAAACTGAAATTCTTTCATTAAGTGTATTTGGATCAAGTTTTAATTTTTTAATATGACTGTTGATAATGATGAACAATAGATTATATTAGGTTAAAATTCTATGTATGGATAGTACATTAAATTAATAAATCAAATATGTAAAGCTGGCAGCTGAACTAAGTCAAGTTTTGATAATTTTATGTTACAGAAGTGGTAGACTTGAGAAAAGAGCTTGCATTGCACCTTGGATTTAATACATTTAAAATTATCATAAATATCTCAAATTTAATTTTGTACCCAATTATTTTATTAACTGTCTTATGTTTAGGTTCAAACCCAGTCATATTGGTAAATAATGAAGATGATGGAACGTATCATGCCTCTCCCTACCTCATCAATGAAGAGGGGCGCCCCTACAAAGATGACTCTAAGCTCTCGGAAAATATCAATTTGTCTCAAAAAGAAGAATTTCAGAAAAACTGCATGCCTCTAAGAAGTTTGAAACCTGAATACAACAAAGACATACCTAGGAAGGGAGATGATAGTTCCAGAAGGCATTACGTGAATCAGTCAGAGTTAACATCGAAGGTGACTCAACTACCCATTAGTGCAGGGTTACCAGCAGCTGTGAACATTGAAGTCGATGTGGTTGTGGCAATAGATCTGGGTACTACATACAGCGGCTATGCCTACTGCTTCACCAACCACCACTTTGACAAGGAAGTGCACATGATGAAGAAATGGGAAGGTAGGTCTGAATTATCTAAAAACTTGTTAGATTTTGTTTATATTTTTAAATAGGCAATATACTGACATGTACAATGAATAACTCTTTATTTAAGGTCGCTTTTTTGTAATGTAAATATTCTTTTATCAAGCACATAAAAAAAATCTTCTATTTTTTACATACTACTTAATTTTTGAAAGTTATTACGTTACATGTTAGTTTAGAAGGAACCATATAAGGAATCACTTTAAGGGAAGGAACATTTTGAGTTTATTAAAAGTTTTATATGAAAAATCTTACGAATATTGAGGAAAGCTAACTAGATTCCAATGGCGATTTGCTGTAATTCAGCTTCTTCGTATGACTGAGCTCTGATTTACTCAAGAGTAGGGACAGTTAGTGGACATTCGCTACTGGAGGAGAAGAAGGAGAATAACAGAATGTCCTAGGATGTACAACTACAGATGCTACTCACCAGTATATTTCCAAAGTGTATTTACTAGAGGTAATTAAAGCAAGCATTATTTCATGACTGACCACTGGTTTCTTCAAACACTCAAAAGTCACAGTGCATCTCCAGTTGAGAGCTCAAATGTTGTCGAGGTCAAATTTCTCATGCTGTTCAAACATCAGCTCATGACAAATGTAGCCTACCATTGGCACTAGTGAATTAGTAAAGAACCTGAGTTGAATGGTTACAAATATCACTCTAGGTATGTGGGTCAATACCACCGCATGTGTATGGGGGAATGGGTGGAAGTAATAACTATCTGCCACGACCAGTAATGAATAAAGAAACATTGAACAACTATTTAATAAACTTGTCTCTTTACTCTTTTGAACAATATTACAAACAAAAGGTGGCTATTTGATATAAGTAATGGCATAGAGACTCTCTTAATGGTTAGAGAATGGCACCAAGAGACAACTTAAACTCAAGTTCCAGGATTTTAATTGAGATTCCTGATTAAACTTGTACTACCCTTGCCAATAGGTTTTTAATAAAGAACAATTCCTGAGAGGATAAATTGATCTCATAGTTATTATTAGACTAAGGAGAAACTATCCATTTAAATAATTCTTTAAATATTAAAAAGTTGCATTGCATTTCATTTACTGAAAACTAAATCTTTGGTCATATGTGACTAAAGAAAAACAGCTATTTTCTACTTTATTATAATGAATGATAAAACTATGTTTGGAATAAATGTTGGTTTTAGGAGGAGATCCTGGCCTCAACAACCAGAAGATCCCAACAACCCTCTTAGTCACTCCTGAAGGCCAGTTCCATTCCTTTGGCTTTGCAGCAAGAGACTTTTACCATGATCTTGAACCAGAGGAAGCAGGCCGGTGGCTGTTCTTTGATAAATTTAAGAAGAGTCTTCACAATAACCCAGTAAGGAAGTAATATGTTTAGTACAGAACTGTAACTGGCAAAGCAAAATATCTATAAAAGAAAAATATTAAATATTTATATACCATTCATCATGAAGTCAAAGATAATATTTTATTTTTACTGCATGTTTGTTTGCAGCTACCAACTAGTGTTACATACGTTCTGATATCTTAATCTTTTGTGTCACAAATAGAGAATTTGTTTGTTTCATTGGTTTATTTAGGAGTACAAAACTTGTTTTAAAGGTCTCTTGCTAATCTTGTGGTTAGCACTTCTGGTCCCAAGCAGAGTATCTCGGGTTCGATACCCAGGAGGACAACAATTTACCAAATAGGTTTGGACCATTGTCCTTAAAGTTTGTAATGCCACTCGTATGAAATGCCACTGGTGTATAAAGGAAAAAAACTGTAATACAAATTGTTTTATGATGTATTCTTTGTTTTGTGTGGTTTTCTGAATTTTCTTAAAAAAATATTTAAACAACCTCAGAGAAGGTTGGTGAAGATATGAATATAAGAAGTGGAGTTCATTCTAGGCCTCATTCAGAGCTGTAGATAAATATTGTACAAAAGAGGGCTGCCATTAACACCAACTGTTAAAAAATAGACGTTTCCAGACCATATCTCTTGTTGGTTATGATATTATGATAGATGTTATGTTATGGGGTACTAGGCGACAAATTCATAATATAGGAGAGATAGTGCAATCTTACTAGAGAAGATAAGTACACAAACATAAAAAACACATATAATACACACAGTATATTATACTGACTCTCTTCAGCCTAAAGAATATGCTTATGGTACGAACAATAATTTATGTACTATGTTGTGTTTTTTATTAGTTTTCTTGTGTTTTTGTTAGTGGTCTTATCTTCTCTGGTAAGATTGCCATATCTCTCCTATTATGTGATATAATGATATACAAAGAATTAATGAAAGTTTGAACAACAACTTAAAACAAAATCGTCATCTATAAGTGCAATAAGTTGCTGACTGTAACAAAATAAACTATCAGATTCACATGAGAATTTTACTTCTAAATTGGTTATATGTAGGACAGGTTAATATTAAAATAAAACTTTTATTTTTTAAGAGTAATTAATATTCACACAATAATTCAACTTTGTATGCGTATTTATAATTTGATAAATCATAATATGGTTTGTTCTTTCCTACAGAATGTCAGAAGAGAGACAAAAGTAATAGCTGCTAACGGCAAGAGTGTTTCTGCGCTGGACGTGTTTAGTCTGGCACTGCGGTACCTTAGCAAGCTAGTGATGGCCGAGCTCAGTGACCAGGGACATGAAGTGACCTCACAGAGTGTGCGCTGGGTGCTCACGGTCCCAGCTATCTGGAGCCAAGCTGCCAAACAACTGATGAGAGAGGCAGCCTATAAAGTAACACGCTACATTTTTATCAAATTTACAATACTTTCATAAAAATAAGTAAATGAAAAATTAACTTAAGTTTTAATTGAGTTTCATTCAATCTGTCATGTTCTGAATCAAAGCCTCCTAAAATTAACTCTGGTGAGATATTGTGCATAAAGAAATGTGAAAAAGGTTTAAAAGAAAATATCTGATTTTTTAATTAAAAATGTACGAGTAATTTACCGCAGCCTACTTTGATATTGTAGTGTAATGTCATGTAAAATTAACTATAAAAAATAAAGATCATTACAGCATCATTATGGTTTATTTTATAGTGTTGTGTAGTACCAATACTGGTGTATGGAGCTGATACATATGATGAAAACTAATGAAAAGTAGTTATGTTCAGGTATGATGAGTAAGATTCCTGAGGACTAAAATGAGGGGACGGTTAGATACATACATTTATTTATTCTTAAGATGCCGATCATCAAGATATGGGCGAATATGGATTTCGAATGAGAGTGATGAGTGTAGATGAGCCAAAAACAAATGAACAGCAGGTGGTTATCAGCTACTTGATTATTATTATTAGCTGATCCCTTTCAAAATGTGTCACAACTCTTATTGGAATCGAACCGGGAACTTTTAGATAGAAAATTAGGTATTATGAAGTAGATTGAATGAAGAGCCACTCCAAAAGAAAATATACAGGGAAAAGAATAAAAGGTTTAGACATATAAAAATATGAGCTATAATGGCGGGAGCGGGCTAGAGTTTGAGCATTCGGAAAAGATGTCAAAAGATAATCAAGATGGTGGATGATGACTACAGTGGGGGAATTTTTTGAAAATGGAGAATTATAAAGTTACAAGTTTCAGGAGACAAAATATCTTGAAAGGAATTGTGAAATGCAAAATTATCAAATTTCTGAAATATCTACTTGATTGTGATGATATGGACACATTTTTAAAAAAACACATTGCCTCGAGAGATATGAACGTTCCCAATAACATTGTTTAACAATTAATTACCTAAAGATTTTTTTTATTTCAGGCAGGAATCTGCTCTAATAGCTGTCCAGACTCTTTAATCATTGCCTTAGAACCTGAAGCAGCTGCTGTTTGGTGCAAGAACTTGAGATTTGATCAGTTGGAGGGAAAACAACTCTCAAAAGAACATTATCAACAATCTAATGAAGGTGCAGACTTATTATATAAAATTTAAGCCAATACACAGAAATGAGTTTTGTTTTGGTGATTATGAGTTTTGATCTTTTATTTAAAACTCTGGGTTTTTTTTTTTGGTAATCAATAGTAGGCCTAATAATAAACTAATTAAATCACTAATATTTTTCAGAAGTAATTTTCTCCAAGAAAAAAAAATCTTTATATCTTTTTATGAACCCTAGACATGCAGTATGTCACATGCATGATTTTCGAGATTGAGTATTACCAATTCATTTACAATTGTGCTAGCAACCCACGTAACATAGATCACTAATATAGAATTAAACCTCTCTATTGATTAACTTCTATACTAAATATCTTATTACTCGGCACTATTGGTACAGTACTGTCACCCATCTACTTAGGTACAGTGTTGAGAGATTGTAAGTGATAGGATAGGTTATGGAGAGATTGTAAACTCAGCCTTCTTAATACCGATATGGGGTCCGCACAATGGGTGCCATCGACGTGGACACTACTAAAGAAGTTTAGGGTGTATGTGTTGGGTGGGAGTCAGAGTCCAGATGTTATGTGGGATTTTATCATAAGTATTTTTTAACGTTGATGTCACAATAACTATTCTATTATAGTTTGCTCGAATGAAGGGTATTTTTTCTTTTAAAGTTTAGTTATGGTTTTTATCCTTATTTTGTAATCTTAAATGTATTGCTGCAGGCAGCTGTTTCATGATGGTGGATTGTGGGGGTGGCACAGTGGATGTGACTGTACACAAACTTCAACACCCACGAGGTCCTCTCAGAGAACTGTACAAAGCCTCAGGTGAACCTTGTGGATCCTTGGGTAGGTTTAAATCTTTTATTTCTTTATTCATAAGATGCCAATCGTCAAGGTATGTTATATTTTGTGATTTTTCTTAAGTATTGTGAAAAAATATTTCTCATTTTAGGTTTTAAAGAATCAATTTAATGAAGTGTAAATCAATCTAGACCTGAACTTTGGTTTGTTGAAAATGTATGTCTGTACATATTTTATAATAAGGTTTTATAATCTTTTTAAACTCAAAAATCTTACATAAAAATTAGAGTAATGTGTTGATACGGTCCAGCAGGGTCCTAAATAAATTCGGTAATTCCACTTCTAGCTACTAATTGTTCTTTTGTTTACACATTATAAATCACTACATTACACACTATGAACTATTTACAAACTATTACTTACACACTATTTTGACACTTATATTAATCACTAATATTTACAATAATTAATATTACTTATCACACTGTTCGTCTAATGTCCGACACTGCTCGGTATACTCTCACTGTGTAACGAATGCACTATCACTAAACTGTCACAATCAGACACTTTCACCTTCACTAGGGCTGATGCTGCCACTCTGTAGACTGTCACTCACTGATCGACTACCTCTTCATTGACTGTCAGGTCAGGCAAAGGTGACTTTATATAACCCAGAGGTGTAAGCCCAAAAGATTCTGGAACTGGCGATGGTGATCCTGGAAAGGATCTAAACCATTCTTGGCTCCAATTCAGGAAGGGCTTTGCTTCATCTACAAGCGAAATGATCTGCCATTATAATCCTTCCTGGAAGACCTGGATCGGCCCCGCGAGCTGTTCTCCACGCAGGGATAGGCCGCAATAACCTAGGGGGTGTCAATGGTGACTACCATGATCTGTAACATTATCATTTTACACTGTTCCTGAGAGTATCAAGAGCATTTTTTCAGAGAAATTTGACAAATCCTTGTTACAGTAATTAATAAATATTTTAATCCAATGATCGGTTCAGCTTCATCTACACTCTAGAGTTTTAAGTTTAATCCTATCCTGATTCAAGTGGCGTCAAACATTTTTCTTGAAAAATGCCTCATCGATGTGTTATGTATTGTACACATTTCTAGGGGTCTTAATTAAAGCTATTTGGAAAAATTTACCCTTGTTTATACCAAATACACTACAATAACTCAACTCAATTAATTCAATTTGTATTCCCCCATATTTTTATAATCAGCATCTTGGTAAAATATCTGTAAGAAAGCCACGAGCAAAATATAAAAAACTTTTTAAAAAGAAAAAAATTAAAAATAACCTTAATACTAAGGCTGGGAAAAACAAACAAGTTTTTATTTTTTTAAATTGTATGAAAGAGGATTAAAATAACAACGATAAAATAAAAAAATTAACTTTAAATTCAGTTTTTTTATTTAAATTTAAAAGTGTTTAGAACTAAAGTTAAAAGAAATATGTATTAAGAAAACTAATCTACTTAATTTAGTTAGATAAAAAATACAAGAAAACCATAATATTTCATCAATTGAAGAAAATTTAGACATTATACATTTTGCACCTAAAAGTAAAAAACTAGATGCTATTGAAAAATTTTACATATACGAAAACACAAAAGAAAACCCATCATTATTACTCAACGATCAAATAAAATTTCACTCAAATATTATGTTTGATTCTATCATGAAGATGCAAAATTATAAAATTTAACAAGATCTACAACTTATCCATCTACATTTTTATTTAAATTTTTATAATGTCAGCTGTTAAATTAATTATTCTAAAATTAAGTATATTTATAACCCTATTTATATTCTGTTTTTCAACTGATGATAGTCTTACGAGACTGAAATCGATCTTGAAAATTAAAAACACCAAAAAGATTGCTAAGTGTTATTATTTTTATATATATAGATAAAAAATGTTCAAAGTTTTAAAAAATTCATACAATTAAGCCAGACAGATTGTGATCTGCATGTTATATTTACTGCCTATTGAGGTTTCAGCAGCGAAAGGGAACATTCTGACGCCATATGAATAACTTCTGCCTTAAAGCTCTGGTTTTTGTTGAACTTCCACAACAGTATTTGGTTGTAAACTTGAACTATACAAGTTTTATTGCTATTTCTGTTGTTGTTATTATTAATTATTGTTATCTGAATACTAAATAATGGTTTAATTTAATCGTTCTAAGCCCCAACTGCTTCTGATGACCTATGGGTGGGACTTACTACTGCGCTGTCAGCATGCCTACCTAGTCTCTAAGACAATATTTAATGAAACGACAGTTGGGGAAGTGTGATTCTCTATCTTACTTCCACCGCTCAGGGCACCTCTCAGCACCAGTGCTTTTAGTAGGTCGCAATATAAGCTGTCTATTTGATGTAAGTTGGCCTTTGGATTTAAATAAAAACTTATTAAATATCTCTATCATAATTTTAGCCATTTATTTTGTTTAGCCACTGCTTGTTTGGTCCAATAATATTAAATACATTAAACATTCAATACTCATGAAACTACTTTGTTTACTCAGTCAATTAAGATATGAAAGATTGACATTATTCTATTCTATGTATTGTTACTCTGTTTAGGAGTGGATGAAGAGTTTGACCGCTTGCTAGGCTCAGTGTTTGGGTTCCCATTCATGACACGGCTTCGGCGAGAACGCCCAGCTGCGTACACTGAGCTGATGCTTAGCTTTGAGTCACGCAAACGCAGCATCCTGCCCTCTCGTTCTGCTTCACTTAATGTGTCTTTGCCATTTTCATTTATTGACCTTTATCAGAGCACTTCAGGAAAGAAGGTAATCATATAATTAGCTTAAAAATTATTTTTAATTTATAAAACTTCCCTTGCAAACTTATTATTTACATATCAGTTCCTCTACCAATTAATTCTGTAAGCAGATGTTCACTGCCTCAGTCATTCTCTTCTGTTTTTTCATAGTCTTCATTATGAATCAAATCCCACATTGCTTCTTTCTTTTCTATGTCCCTAACCTCATCATCAGTTCATCTTACTCTACGTCATCCGCCGGATCTTCTTCCAGTAACTCTTAATGCTTCCACCTTTTTTGTCCGTCTATAGTCATTGTTTTGTTTCATATGTCCTTTCAGTTTACATTTGATCCTGGACTTCTCTCTTTATTGTTTTAAAACTTCCATCAACTGAATTTTTCCTCATCTAATTCCAAATCCTGTCATGTCTAGTTCTGCCTTTAATTACTTTCCAGAAACTCGTCTCTCTTACTTACACCCTACACCAATCTTCCTTTGTCATCTTCCATTTTGTGCTGCAGTTTTTGCTGCTGTGACAATAGGAGTATAGTATGTTTTGTGCAAAGTAATTTCAGATTTCCTTGGTACTTTCTTGTCCTATAATAAATATTTAACACTTTGGTAAAAATCTACTCCCTTCTTCAATCTAGCTGTAATCTCTTGATCAAACTTGCCTTCCCCAAGTATGTGAATCGGTTAATAATTTCAGTAGATTGCCCAATATAGTTATATCTTGGTTCAATTGTGAATTTTTCACTTCTGTTATTACGGTACTTCGCTCTAATCAATACTTATGACAACACTTTCGTTTTATCAAATCACTCCAAAAATCCAACTGCCACAGCAAAATATTTTTATAATTACCCTCAAATCATAATGTCAACTACAAATATCATTACTTTAACTATACTTTTGGAACATATTTTTTTCTGTTTGTTTTAACAAATTACTTTTAAGTAATAACAATAGGTTATTTTACCCTAGTCAAGTTAATTTTCTCTTTGTTCAAATTGCAATCAAATTACGATAATTCTGGCTTTCTATATCTTCAAGATTGCTTCTTTGGTACTTGTACATCATTGTTATAATCTGTTAGTATTTGCACTATTAACAAACTCGCTGCGGTGGGGTACCCTGGTAAACCTGCGATACAGCATGTGCATACTGCAAGCTACGCGGGTAACCCTAAGGAGTTGCTGTCGTTGGCGACCCCTTTGCAAATTGTTATGTGGACTTTGTTTTCATTTATCAGGTTTTTATGAACAGTGACAATGTTTATTGTTTGATAGTGTATTTACGTCACATATTCAGACAGTATACAGTTAGTGTATAGTTACTATTTGTTTCCCAATATGGATTCTGCTGTTCCTGGGACATCTACAGGTCATGTTGACTATAATCTGGTTCAAAATTTTTTTTAATTTTGAAAGTGACAATACAAATGGTGCCAAGCTGGGCAAGCCTGCTCAGCACCCTGCATTACGTGACTCCATGCCCCACCGCAGCGAATGTGTTAACAGCTATATTTATGATAAGCTGAAAATTAAATCATTACTGTGGTTCAGAATTCCAGGTTAAGCATGTTAATCCAGGCACCCAGTTGAGTGCTCCAAGGAGTTTGGTTCTAGATTTTATCGCAACTGTCGCTAGAAGTAGCAAAGACCCTGCTTCACAATGTCTTTCCCTCCCATTACCTCTCTGTCCCTGATACGTAAATTGTCAGAAGTACATAACTCCCTCATTTATAGTAAACTCTAGCAATGAAGTTTTTATATACTATTAATCTACTCTGTCAGCCAAAATAATTGTACAAATTTCAGCTCAACATTTGTACAGATGTCACTTATAGAAAAATAATTAGTTACACTTAAAAAAAGTTTATTTTAGTTTTACTTTACACTAGGTTGGTTAGCACTTTTATAATCTCAAAGTTGTAATAAATTATATCGCACGTTTCTTAATGATTTATATATCTAGAAAGGCCAAATTAGCTACTTTAGAGAGCCATATTTTCATTAAGACTTTGTTTTGAATTTTTTCTCTCACACCTTCACTAATACATTTATTCAAGAAATATTAAAAATAAATATCAAACCATTTAAATTCCAATATGAAGTCTACTCAATAATAATGTTGAAGTCCACTCAACAGCTTCCATCGACATGAACACTAACAGAGAAGTCTGTGGTGTCCATGGGTGGTAGTCAGTGTTGGGATGTTGTCTAGGGGAGACGACGTGGTTCAGAATTCTTATTAAGCTATAGGTCCCTTGGTTTGCCTTTCCTTCTCTCATAGTTTGTTTTGAGTGTGCTCTCTAGTACAGTTGACAGTCATGCAGTCAATCTTTGAACAGATCTTCCTGCACTGAAAATCTGCACATGTGACACATTCACAGATTTGTGTTAAAAGTATTGCCTTTTTTGTTAATATTTTCTACTCCGTTTTAAATTAATCCAAATCAGTGATATCTGAAAAATACCTATTTTACACGTTATATATTCATTTTTAAACAATGAAGCAATCATTTTTTAGGGATAAATTAGTAAAACATGAATACTATTATAATGTTCTAGTTTTACCATTGGAATAATTAAGTTGGTTTGTCAGGTAGAAGATGCAGTAAAGGAATACAATCATCAGCACTTAAGTTGGTCGCCACAAGGAATGCTCCGGATCAGCCCACAACTTATGACTGAATTATTCCAACCAACCATTGAAAATATTGTAAAGGTAATATCTTTTACATGAATTGAAGGCTTATCGAATAAGGTCACATAGTTGCATGTTGAAACTATAAAACTTACTCACATAGTTTGTTGCTCTACTCTCATCATTCCACATAATGAATTGGAATTTATCTGACCCATTAATACAATGTTGGATATCCTTCCCGCTGAATCTCTTACAAACACGATCGATATGCAGGGCTCCTGCATGCTACTCAAACATACTTATTTCGATAACATGACCATTCTTACCTTTTGTACATTCACACGACCTTGGCTCCCAATTTAGTGAAATATCCAGTGTGGACATCCTCCCAGTGTTTCTAGATATATACCTCTTGTATGTCTCACCTTATCCACTATTTTGAAACTGACACCAGTCCATATTTTACCCTTCTTGACCTGATATTAGATATCGCAGACATGACTGCGCTGGCTAACGTTTAATTTTTCTACTAAAAATAACTGCTTTGTCTAAAATATTGATATTTAATGTTCATCAAGTAAACAGACTACATATTTTGTCTGATGCTCCTAGACCTCACAAAGAGGATGTGTACTATTGTGAAGATGTATGTGCGTTTGTGGGTAGAAGGAACTTCATTCAGCCAAATATTTTAAATAGGACACAAAGTTTCATTATTTATTAGTATTTATCTACACATATAATTATTGGGGTCTCCACAAGTATGAACTTGATCAAGTTATGCACGTTTTAAACCATTACTTGCGCTTCAGTCAATCTGTCCACTTGACGGAACTTGACGACGCATTACAGATAAAATAATCCCTCCTCAGGTTCTCTGTAGATTATCTGTTATGCTTCGGCTTTATTAAGTTTACTAAATTTACACATGACAAAAACTCATAGTTCACAAAATGTATAATACAAGTTATTAAAAAACGATTATTATTGGAGTTCCGGTCTGTCACTTGACCACAGGACTAATACTGAGCCAGAATGTTTTGCCGCCACTAGAAACTTATTGTGTGATTGGTTAAACAAAGCACCAGGTTTACTTTTGTTTATCTGATGACTAAACGCCAAGTCACACCAACCAGACATTGGAGACGGCACCAGCCGACTCTAAATATAAAGAATAATACTTTTGACCACTGTAATACTTATTCTGGTTTACTATATCATATCTATTATTTAAAAACTTTGTACATTAAATAGAATGACATTCGCTATGAAAATTGTTTTTGTATCTTTTTCAGCATGTGGAAGGTGTTCTAACAGAACCCGAAGTTTCAGAAGCAGTTAAATATTTATTTCTTGTTGGAGGATTTGCAGAGTCAAGCTTGCTTCAAGAAGCAATTCGAAAGAAACTAAATGACCTTAAAATTTCCCCTCCCATTATTCCCCAGGTAAATGACAAGAATCTGCTTATGTTCTTATCCATATATATTTACAAGTTCCGTACATTTATTTCAGAACTACACCCCATTATTAACTGAGTCCAACAAGTAATTAACTACCGTTATCTATTATAGTTTAGAAAGAAGTTTATTTGTCTCAGATTTAACTTTACAGCTTCTAAACTTTACATTATAATCTGTTCTAATTAGACTTAAAATTAAATAATTATTATGATTTCACCTAACTAAAGTATTAAGTGTAAATTTTCCATTTATGAAAAAGTTTATTGTTTTTATAATTGAGTTACAGTGAGTCTATACATTTTTCTTGGTAAAATTTATAGTTATCCGTGATTCTTTTACTCTGAGTGCTCTTTTTTACTATTTTTCTACTTACACTGAGGAAAGAATTAAACCTTTACAGAGTATATTTTCTCTAAGATTAACCTATGTATGCAATCAAAAATATTTGTATGATAATAGATTAATTTATATTAATCACGTAAATCTCAAGCAAAACTTTTTCACATTCTAATGTCTAGGTCTAGTTTTTGGGATAATTATATTCAATTTAATGAATCTCGACTTTACATGAAAGTACTTAGTACTGCTTGGTGAAGCTCTGACTCACTGTGTCTGTTAATCTATAACAATATATAAAGAATAAAAAACTAAATTGTATAGGACAATATAAACAATGTGAAAACAATGATCATACAATGTTTACTTGGTTACAGCAGGTTAATATTGTTGTTTGGAGACCATGAGAGAATGAGATTTTTATCACATTAATTATAGAGTACACACAAAATACATAGGGGGCGAAGGACCACTTAATATTAACCGATTAAGACGGTGAGGGGTTTTATGTCATAAGTAGATATATATAGATATATAAAGCAGACAGTACCTGGAGCTGATGTAAGGCGAAAGTCTAACACACACTTGGCTGATCGTCGGTTGGGTAGTCCACAGCTGCGTGATGACCCCGGGATGAGCACTATGAGAAGAGAGAAGTTCTTGTAGAGGAATGAGCCCGAAGACACAGGGATTGTCACACACACACTATCTTGCTACACACACGCACACCACAGTAGCACTTGCACGGGGCGAGAGATGGAAAACTATATGTATATACGGTGACGATTATAAACAAATGAGGTTGTTACAATTATAACAAATTATAAACTAGCACGAGGTTGAGGAAGCCCACGACATACATAAAGACTGTACGTGGCGAGAGTTTGATACGCACTGGGACTGTGTCTGTCTTTTCGCGGCAAGGGAAGAGGGGGTTTTGCGCAGTTTTTTACAAGAAAAGAGAGGGGGAAACCTTCTAACCTCCAATGCTATATTGCCCAAGTGATACCAACATAAAAAATAATATAACATAAATTGAAGACCCTTAAAAATAACAGATATATATATACTTATGCTAAACTTAAGAATACCAAACATTCCGGCCCCCTTGAAGCATTGCAGGCTTCAACAAAACATTGAACACACAAGAGAAAAAATATAGTACATGGGGGCGGACACTCAGTCACTTATTTCAGGGGCAGAGGGAAGATCTTGACGACTGGACGCGTGAGATGTCCGGTGGCCGTCTTGAGGTCCACGACACAGACGATGCCGTCCTTGCCAGGGTGAGTACCCGTCACTCGAGCAAGAGGCCAAGTGAGGGGTGCAGAGGGGGCGTGCACAAGCACGAGGTCACCAATCTCGATGTTATTCTTGGAGCTGGTCCATTTTGAGCGCTGTTGTAGCGTGTGGATATATTCCAGGCTCCAGCGTTGCCAAATCCGCTGGTGCAAGGATTGTGTCAGTTGCCAATGTTTCAGGCGGTTGAGGGGCACTTCACTGACGTTGCGTTCAGGGACAGCTGCCAGGGTAGTACCGATCAAAAAATGACCGGGAGTCAAAGCGGTCAGATCAGAGGGATCGCTTGAGAGAGGCGTGAGAGGCCTAGAGTTAAGCATCGCCTCCACTTGAGTTGACAGAGTTATAAACTCGGGAAGGGTTAAAATGGTGTCTCCCATCACACGTTTTAAATGGTATTTTGCCGACTTCACTGCACTTTCCCATAATCCACCTTGATGGGGAGCAGCGGGGGGGTTAAAATGGAAGCTGATTCCACGAGGGGCGGTGAAGCGATGTATCACTTCTTGAGCAGAGGTAGAGTTGACTTGAGTGTCGATGAGGCGACGAAGCGTGGCATCGGCACCGATGAAGTTTGTACCACAGTCGCTGTAGAGATCTGTACACAGACCGCGGCGAGTCACAAAACGAGTTAGGGCGGCTATGAAACCGTCTGTAGTAAGGTCCGTAACAACTTCGAGGTGTACGGCCTTGGTCACCATACAAACAAAAATACACAAATACACTTTTACGTGCTTGATAGAGCGAAGGGTCAACATCTTGTTCATAAAGGGTCCACAGTAGTCCATGCCGGTAGACGAAAATGGTCGAGCAGGGGTCACTCTGGAGGGGGGTAGGTCACCCATCAGGGGTGTTACGTTGCGAGGTTTATTTTTAAAAACAGGTCACACATTTAAAAATTCGTGAACGAATCACACTTCGGGCACATAAAATCCAAACAGACTGAGAGAGGAGGGCTTGTGTGAGCTGAGGTCCAGAGTGGAGGTGAGTAGTGTGGCAATGATCCACGAGCCGGTCCACAATATGGTGTTTCTTAGGCAGAAGCACAGGGTGACGGACGTCAGAGGAGAGTGAGGTGCGGCTAAGTCGGCCGCCTACGCGCAGAAGTCCATCAGCGTCGAGAAAAGGCTTTAGGCGTTGGAGTCTGGTAGTGCAGTCCCGCTGGCGTTGAAGAGAAGAGATGTCCTCAGCAAACGAAGAGTCCTGGACGAGTTTAAAAATCTTGAGTCGAGCTCTGTTGAGCTCGGAGGGAGAGAGAGGGCCGTGGTGGGCCGATTTACGACAATTGCCAATGAAGCGCAGCAAGAGTGCTACGATGCGCACGAGTTTATTCCATGAGGAATAGGCGGACAGGAGATCCCATTCAGCTTGGTGAGCGGAGGTGAGGACAACCAAGGGAGTGGTCTTCATCTCTTCTGAAGCTGAGATATCCGTGTCAGTATCGGGGTGAAGAGTAGCGTCAGGCCAATGAGAAGGTGGCATGGAGAGCCATGGTGGTCCAGTCCACCAGAGAGGGTGTTCCACCAGTTCCGAGGCGAGGATTCCTCGCGAGGCACAATCTGCTGGGTTTTCCTTGCTGGGAATATAACGCCAGCTTGAAGGAGGTATGAGTTCTTGAGTCTGAGCAACACGATTTGCTACATAGGTTTTTAGCCTATACGAGGGAGTCTGCAGCCAGTTCAGAGCTACCGTTGAGTCGCACCAGAGAAAACATTTTTGGAGGGAGAGATGTTCTTCAAAAATAGTACAGCAGTGGGCAGTCAGCTGTGCTAGGAGATGAGCAGCACACAACTCAAGACGAGGAAGGGTCACTCGCTTAAGTGGCGCTACACGTGTCTTGGCGAAGACTTGACGTACTAGAATTTCATCGTTGGCGAGCTGGCAGCGGAGATATAGGACGGCGGCAAACCCAGCTTCGGAGGCGTCACAGAAACCATGTACTTCGATACTGAGAGCGGCAGAGAGCCGGAGAGCCCGGGGTATGGAGACCAAAGAGAGAGAGGAGAGAGTGGACACGAAGGTGGCCCACTTCGCTTGGAGATCAGGAGTCAGGGGTTCGTCTCACTGCAAACCTTGAGTCCAGAGTAATTGCATGTAGCATTTTGCTAGCATGATGCAAGGTGCGAGGTGACCACAAGGGTCGTAGATTCTGGCAATGGTGCTGAGCACGTGCCGTTTCGTAGGGAGAGACGGGGGGACATTAAAGTCATAAGTGAAGGCATCCGTCTCCAGTGACCAGCGAAGGCCCAGGATGGTGAGGTGAGGTTCATTGTGGTTTTCCAAGAAGACAGGGGTGTCCCGGTGATCCTCGGGCAGTGCCTGAAGCAGTTCGGGGGAGTTGGAGGTCCATTTTCGGAGCTCAAAATGTCCAAGTTTCAAAAGCTTGATGAGGTCCTCTTGAAGCTTCTTGGCTTCGTCCAAGGTGTCTGCTCCCGACACTATGTCATCAATATAGGTCTCGGTGGCCAGAACCTGGGCGGCCTCAGGGAAGGGGCGGCCTTCGTCCTTAGCCAGTTGATGCAAGGTCCGAATGGCCAAAAAAGGCGAGCAATTGACTCCGAAAGTGACTCGGGTCAACTTGAAAATAGAGAGAGGGTCTGAGGGCTGTTCCCGCCATAAAACTAGCTGAAACAGCTGATCCGAAGGTTGGACTAAAATTTGCAGATACATCTGACGAATATCGCACGTGAACACAATGTTGTGTGTCCGGAATTTCAGCAAAACGTCACTGATGTTGGTTTGCAATTTGGGTCCTACTAATAGAGTGTCATTGAGGGAGTGGCCACTGCTCGTTTTGCAGCTGGCATCGTAGACAACTCGCAGTTTTGAGGTGTCACCTTTGGTCTTAAGTATACCATGGTGCGGTAGAAAGTTGTGAGGGAGATTTTCTTCAAGGTCATGAACTTTAGTCATGTGGCCAGCGGCTTCGCCATCTCTCATGTATTGTACATAGAGATTACGTAGTTGAGGCTGGAGCTGGAATTTCCGTTCCAGGGAAGACAGTCGCTTCGTGGCTATTTCACGGGAGTGACCAATAGGAGGGTGGTCAGACTTGAAGGGCAGTTGGACAACATATCTTCCGTCTTCAGTCCGGCTGTGAGTGGCTGCGAAGTGTTGATCACAAGCTTCTTCTTCTTGAGACTTCCGAGTAGAGTTAGGGAGTTCTTCCTGTGTCCAGAAGCGTTGTAATGAGGAGTGAAGATCCGCTGAGTCACATGCCGAATGAAGCGTCACGAGGTGTGAAGCAGGATAAGCAGAGGCGTCACAAGGTGCGGAGCCCATGACAACATATCCAAAGTGAGTTCCGAAGAGGTGAGGTAGGCCGGGTCCGAGTTCATGACTCTCATGAGTGAATAGTCTTGGGAATAAGGCACCACCCAGGACGACATCAACACTGCCTGGCAGGTGGAAGGTAGGGTCGGCGAGGACGTAGCCCCTGGTGAGACGAAAGACCTCCGGGGCGATGGGAACTCGAGGGAGATCCGTGGTCAGGTGATCCAGGATCAGCATGGGGTGTTGTGAAGCGATGGATAGGCCGGAGAGTGTCTCAATGTTGAGAAGAGTTTGACCTTTATTTTTGGTAATGTGGTTACCAAGCCCTGTGAGTTGAACTTCGGATTTAAACCGACGTGCGCCTAAAAGCTGTGCGGCTCGTTCTGTGATCAAATCCGTCATTGAACCGCAGTCGATCAGAGCCCGGAACACATGAGTTGTACCATGAGAAGAGGTGAGTTTTATTAAGGCTGTGCCTAATAAAACGGTAGAGTGCCAAATACGCGAGTTGGTGTGACCCTGAGCAGTCATTGTCACCGAGGTGTGAGGTGTTGCTTCATGAGTGGCTATCTCCTTAATTGGAGCGGCGAGTTGAGGAGGCTTATTGCTTTGAGGAGGGGCGCTATAATTAGCATGTTTGCCCTGAGAAGTGGGAAAATGTAATAAAGTGTGATGCCTTTTATTACAAGTTTGACTGGCGCCTTGAGAGCGGCATTCCTTTAAGTCATGGTTTCCCAAACAGGAAATACAACGCCTATGGTCTTTTACCATGCGCTGACGATCATGAGGAGATTTTTCACGGAAAGCTGCACAAGAGTAAATTTTGCAGAGGTGGAGAGATTGCAGTCTTCTCGAGTTGTGGTAACGTTCTCTCAGCAGGTTATATGCCACCAGGTAGTTGGCCGCTGTGAGATTTAGGCTTTTCACCAGATTAAGCGGCTCGTTACTGAGCACGCTTAGAAGGTATTGGAATTTCATCACGCTCGAAAGAGTAGCGTTTCTGTGTATTGTAGTGTCAAACAAATTGATGAAACTGGTCCAAGTGAGGGGGTCACCAGAAAATTTCTGCAAATCGAGTTGGGGCAGGCGGACATGAGAAACAGGGGATTGAGAGGCGGCTGAAGCATCACTGAGAGCAGAGGGTGTGTTAGGCACTTCGGGAGGTAATAATACTTCAATGGTTGCGGAGATGAAAGAGAACAAAGACTCTATGTCGTCCTGATCACGTGACAAAGTATCATCAGGGATAGGATCATTTTCGATAAACAAAGCCCTTTGGAGGTGGTTTTCAAACTCAGCCTTTTTTTTCCTGATTTCATTTGCATAGGCAGCAAGTTGCTTTAGTTGGACGGGAGTAAGCGGTTTGCCAGTCTGGGCTAGCTCATCAACAGCGGTCTTCAGTTTAGTAAACCGAGTTTTGGTCAATAACGTGGACCGGGTGTAGATAGCAGAGGTAAATTCTCCAACTTTGGGAGCCATCTTCAGAGATGTAAAACACTGAGTTACTTTAAATCAATAAAAGACAAATTCCAATCCACAGAGTGAGAGAAGTCCACAAAATATTATTGAGGTCACTGAGGCGTAGAGGTCATATAGCTAACGAACATAGAGTAGGCCTATGGTATCATATGTAAACACAGTGCAAAACCTAAAATTAAGAATAAAAAAAAAAAAAAAATACAATAAAATATTTTTATGCAACAACAAAAGACAATGGCGTCGGGAGACATGATGTGTGAATAATAATTAAAAATATTCACCTGAGGACAAGTTGACTGTGATTGCAGAGACTATAATACAACAATAGAAATAAATTACACTGGTCATGTAGCAATTTACAATCACTTGAGTCAGGAGACTTGAGGTGTCAAAATAATGAACTATTACGACAAGAGGTGTCAATTGTAATGGCACAAAACAAAATTAACCTACTGCCAAAAAATGACGAGTGTAAAACAATAAGTTTTAATTAAAACCCTAATATAAGAAAAATAGCTACAGTATTATTAACTTGTTAGCTTTGAGTGTTAACAATGTATACAACCAGAGGGAGAGAGCAGTAAATCTATAACTATACAAAACACAGCTTATTGAAGGGCCCTATGTCATATGTAAACAAAAGATTTCAAACAAAATACAAGTTTTGTTTCAGCTAAGTTTTGTTAAAATAAACAAAAACTCCTTTTTAATTACAGTGAGAGAAAGTGTTAAGTATTTCATATAATCATTTGAATATGTTTAATAATATTTGAAAACAAGAGGATCCACAAAACCTAATATATAAATAAGTGTCGCAAAAGGTACAAGTTTTTACGTTAACTTTCGTTAAAATAAATAAATCAATTTAAACACAATAAAATACAGTATAAAATTCTTAAATAATCATAGAAAGTCTAAGCCAGCTGAGTTAAACATCAAACAATCAAATGTAAATAAGTCACATAAACAATAACAATGAGAAGTGACAGTTGTCTTTTGACAGATGTCAGCTGTGCTGCCTAGTGCAGCTTTGATCGTAATGGCACTGGCAGTGGAGGCTAGAATGGTGGGGAGGTGAACACGCGGGAATATCACAATGGGAAACACCACATGCAGCCAAATTCGCGGGCACTTAATTTCGCTTATTAGCAAATATCGACAAATATCAAGTTTGAGAGTTATTGAGGCAAAGTTCACACATAAAACTTTATGAGAGAGTTTTTTAAGAGTTTGTTGAGAGGTTGTGAGAGCGATTTGAACTGTTTTTGTCCACAGAACGGTGTCAATTCATCCGTCTCGTAAGGACCATGTTTGGAGACCGTGAGAGAATGAGATTTTTATCACATTAATTATAGAGTACACACAAAATACATAGGGGGCGAAGGACCACTTAATATTAACCGATTAAGACGGTGAGGGGTTTTATGTCATAAGTAGATATATATAGATATATAAAGCAGACAGTACCTGGAGCTGATGTAAGGCGAAAGTCTAACACACACTTGGCTGATCGTCGGTTGGGTAGTCCACAGCTGCGTGATGACCCCGGGATGAGCACTATGAGAAGAGAGAAGTTCTTGTAGAGGAATGAGCCCGAAGACACAGGGATTGTCACACACACACTATCTTGCTACACACACGCACACCACAGTAGCACTTGCACGGGGCGAGAGATGGAAAACTATATGTATATACGGTGACGATTATAAACAAATGAGGTTGTTACAATTATAACAAATTATAAACTAGCACGAGGTTGAGGAAGCCCACGACATACATAACGACTGTACGTGGCGAGAGTTTGATACGCACTGGGACTGTGTCTGTCTTTTCGCGGCAAGGGAAGAGGGGGTTTTGCGCGGTTTTTTACAAGAAAAGAGAGGGGGAAACCTTCTAACCTCCAATGCTATATTGCCCAAGTGATACCAACATACAAAATAATATAACATAAATTGAAGACCCTTAAAAATAACAGATATATATATATATATATATACTTATGCTAAACTTAAGAATACCAAACAATTGTCAAATCATTGGTCATAGAATTTTGAACCTCCTCCTTGCTTTTAGAGCTCTCTGAAATCAATCTAAGAGATTCAATAAACGTACTTTAAAATACAATATTTTTAGATTTAAATTTTAACATAAACAAAAATAAGCCAGAAACAACAGCTAGGGTTGAATGTTCAAAAAATATAATTTTTTTATGGCAGTAATGTGATTAAAAATTATCATATATTAAAAACATCAACTCAAACGGAAATATAAAAAAACAGAACCACAAACAGAAACATAAAAAATATAACCTAATTACCAAAAGCATTAAAATAATGATAAAGGTATCATTGAATGTATGAGGTTTTCTGTTAAATGAAGTTTGTGGAATATATTACAATTAGAAAGTAATAATTTTTTTTAATACGAAAAATTGCGCCCTTACTGAAATTATCACAGTTTAAATCAGTGAAGCCTGGTTTTCTTTGAAAAATAAAATAGCCTTGACAGACTCAAAATCTTAAATGAAAAAAAGATGATTGTAGTGATCAGCTGATAATTTTGGATTCACAGTACTCTCGTTTGAATTGAGAGCGTTATTTTAAACCTTTCCAAAAAATCTCTCAACGCAAGACATGGATAATCATTTGGAATTAACTCATGAGACAGTCTCAAAAAGAGGCTTGTCAGTTAGCTGAAAATCAGACCAATACTACGCGGTTTGTAATATTGTAATGATACTTATCTGAATCACTCCAGCCCAGGATGGGTGAAAAATGTTTGTTTGCTAAAACATAAAAATATGCTATTTATTTATAAAATAATTCAAATCACAGCAAGTCAACATTTTCTGACAATATAATTCTTTTTGGCTTTGTACTATTAACATGTGAGTCTAAAGCAAGATCTACTAAAGCTAGAAATGTCAGTTCATAAGATTACTTTATTCTTACCATAAAAAAAGCAAGATCTACTAAAGCTAGAAATGTCAATTCGTAAGATTACTTTATTCTTACCATAAAAAAAGCAAGATCTAAAGCTAGAAATGTAAATTTGTAAGATTACTTAATTTTTACCATAAAAAGAAATCAGAACTATGAGAAGGTATTTTTAATTCTTTCCTGGTGGGTGAAAATGTCCAAAGATTTGCATGCTCCTCATAAATTATGTTTGCACTCTGTGTAACTCTTTTCATGTTACATTTGTTTTTTGTAGTTACCCTAATAAATCAATTCAGTACAATAAAATATGACGATCGTAAATATCATGTCTTCTTTTCCAACCTCTAAAATACTGCATTATCAGTATTTGGAATGATTTCATATTAAATATGGACAATGTTTGCTGATAGAAGCACTTTTGAGATAGCAGCGTTTTTATTAAACCACAGCTACTGTTTACATAAATGTCCATTATAACAATTAATTACCATTACAACAATGTCCACTATAGATACTGTTACAAATTCATCCCGTCTTCCTCATTTGTTCCAGGGAGTGGCCCTTTGTGTTCTTAAAGGAGCTGTTCTCTATGGACTACGTCCTGATGTGGTGAGCATGCGCAAGGCTCAGCATACATATGGTTTTGGTATCATCAAACCTTTTCAGCGAGGCAGACATCCTGTTGGTAAATCCTACTATATCAATAGCCAATATTGCCAAAACATAAAAATTAATACTGCAAATAATACCTTTATTTTAATCCAATAAGGGTGTTTGATCAACAATTATTTTAAAAATTGTGTTGAGTAAAATTTTTAGCCCCCATATAAGTAATAAATGTATTGCGAGAAAAAATTCAAATAAGTTTCTTTATGGAAATATGACTGCCAAAAGTGACTAATTTAGCCAAGCTTTTTTGTAGTAACTCATTAATATATTGTTGATATATTTTATTAAAATTTTGAGAATATAGTGGACAAAATATACTGACCATCCTATACTCAATTCCATGTTCACCGTGCAGTACGGAGCGCCCATACGCCATGTTATCCAAACGGCAGTCTCGTCGTTACTAGCCGTCCAAAAAACATCAACTCTCGCGCAACGCTCCTTTATACACCGAATTAATTATTTTACTTCGGTTGGGCCTATATTTTATTTAGTTTTGTCTTAAACTTACTTTTATTTATAGATAAAAAGAGTTCAGAGAGCAATTCTTTAACACTTAAACAATGTAAGTTAAATAAGATTCAGTCATGTGAAAGTAATAAATTTGGAATGATAATTAACGGATCAATTTTATTTGTACCAATTTTTCCACGTAATAAATCTATAATCTATTCAAGACAATCCGTTCATATATTAAAAGACACCTACAGGACCCTTATGCAATCATATTATTGTATTTTTTCGGTATTTTGCGTGTTAATTAGATTTTTGAGTTACTGTAGCTATAGACTAACTAACCAATATTGTTTAGTTAGTCTATGCTGTAACTCGTATATTGTTTCATATTAAAGTAAACCTACAGCACTTAGATGAATTTTAATCACGTTTTTAAAATTTCCTATTACACTTTTATCATAGGCTGTTTTTTTTAAAATACCAATCCATAGTGATAAAAAGCATCACAGATAACTGAAACACACATCATATGACCATCTTTATTGTTACGTAGCCTACAGAAAGCAGAAAGTAGTAATATCTACTTTGGCGCCTTCACGCGGGTCGCGAGGACAGTTGACGCAACCCACATAACAAAAAACTTTATATTTACAGTACAGGTAGTAGTTGACCATTTCCCGTAAAATCTGTACTGCACGGTGAACGTGGAATTGAGTATAGTCTAGAGCATTTCTTCAAATTTTAAGTTGAAATTTGTACAGTTATTTTTGGCTGAAAGAGTAGAATAATAATAGAGAAACTATGAAAACTTCACATAAATGAGAGAGAGAGAGAGAGAGAGAGAGAGAGAGAGAGTTTATTATATACATCTGTAGAATTTGCGGGGCGGGGGCAGTGATGGGGAGAGAAACACATTGTTTGTTAGTGAGGCAGGCTCTTAACTACTCCTAGCGACAGGTACGATAAAATTTAGAATAAAATTCATTGGAGTGCTGAACTGGGCGCCTGGATAAACACTCTTAAACAACTCTCTCTGTCCATAAGACACTACTATCTTTTTTATGGCAGAACATTTTGTGTCAGAGCATTAAAATAGTACTTATATAACAACCAAGAGTTTTATAATGGGAACATGTTTTTTATGGCTTAGATACCTAGTTTATACATGTTGGCTCTAGGACATTATTTTTTTTATAAAAAAAACATGTCTGTAATGCCCACTTCTCTTTGTGGATACACAATAGCATACAAACATAACATGGTTTATAGAACATTTATGGCTTTTCTGCTCACCTTTGGTACCTTTGAATTGGAAAAAATTTATTTGGAGAAATTTTTAGAAATGAAGTGATTTCCGTTGCACAAAATATTTCACAGCAGAATCAATCTGCAGTTAGTATTTGTTATTATGTTCATTTTTCTGTCTAAAGAAATTATCTAAATTTGTATTGGTTACAAATTCATTCATTATTTTCTGTGACTAATAAAAATTTCATTCAAATGTAAATCGCCTAATGTTTAGAAAAACTAGTGGTGAGGGAGAACCGAGAATGGTGTGTAGATGTATTTGACCCGTTGGTGAGAGTCAACCAGAGTCTACATGCTGGAGAATCAGTGCTGCGGCGCTACACTCCGGCCAACCCTAGTCAGAGTGCCATGGTGCTGCACATCTACTGCACTGATGCTTCCCATCCTCAGGTAAGCCATTTCCTGTAAGAACATTGAATTTTGTATTTATATAAAATTTATCAAACAACTAAGCAAAAAAGTATGCTGAAATATTTTTAATAACTTCCAAGCTTTGTATGGCCTAGTAGGAGTAGACTGGGGGTAAGGTAAGATGAGTGTTTAGCCAGCAAACAGCTTTCAGAGAATCAGCCAATATTAAAAATATAGAACTAATGATGCTCTATAACATTTTTTTTAGTATAATCTTGTAAGCATGTTCATTTTTATAGATAAAATAAAGAACATATAAACAATTAAAAATCAGCAAATAAATTTTTATTTAAGTACAACCTACAACAATATATTTCTAACTGTACAAAATTGGATAGTGATCAGCAATAGCTTGACTTCAAACGAAAGTTTTGCCTAAAGGTATTTTCTGAAGTTGATGTGTTCAGAGGAATAACTTTATTACCATATCCCCACAGATAATTGTCTATAAGATTTTCACCCCTGTAAATCTTATCTCACTTGTACTATTAAAGAAATGATATTTCTCATTTATTATACTATCAATAATTTGGGCTAAATGAACGACTTAGAAGTATAATCTGGCATGATAAATCATTCCTTTTTGCTACATTGCAGGTTTGTGTTTTCTACTTATTGACAGACTCAGATGACAGAGTCCAAAATGATGTCTTCACATTTACATTAATGATGGCTAGTATCTTATATGATCTCACAATCCCTGAAATTGAAAGTGGTTCTAGTTCTGGGTGCGTAATTATGTAACTTCCATTTGTGGCTATCCATCTATTCAGTTCTTTTGTGTAATGTTTTTCTTATTTTTGACACTGTTAAGATTTGATATAATTTATGGGACATTAAAAATATTCTTATACAGGAATACTTTGCACCAATATAGGGGTATTGTGATATTTACTTTTGATTAACACAATAAAGCCAAGTGATTGTTAGACAGTAAGTAGTAAATCTGTTCCTAGAATTTTATCTAAGAGACCTAAAGAGATTATCCCCACACCAGAATTTACCAATAGACCCATATGTCCTGGGAACATCGTTCCAAGGGGTAATTCCAAGAGGCGCTCAGTAGACAAACCATTTTTAATTCTTTCAAACTAAAAATGCACTCTTATAAAAATTTCAACTTAACAAAAGAAGAGTACAGTACAAGTAAACGTCACACAACACAAATTTATTACAATATAAGCACAAAATGTACAAATATAATTAAAAAACTATTTCAAAAGAAGAGCTGATGATTTATTCAAAGCCCAATTGATGCTTCAATTTTTATGAAGTTTTGCAACATATTTATTGCAACATAGCAGATTGAGGAAATATTCATTCATTATTTCCTATCTAAGACGCAGAATGTAGAGATATGTGCGAATATGAGAGTTGAATGAGTGTGTTGAATGCAGATGAACAAGTGTAGTCATTGTTACTATGTGAGTTCGATTTAGCTCAGAAAGGATTATTTATTAATAGCCCAATGCCCATGGCAATTAATAGCATACATAAACAGCAGAGTTTGAGACATAAAAAGCTTGTCAGTGAGTGGCAAGGCGTTCGGGACATTATTATTGCATTCAAAGTAGTGTTGAATACTGGGTAGTGCAGAGCTGAAATGGCTTGGAAAGAGAAAGACCATAGAAAAAAGTTGCCCCTCCAATCAGCACTTTTTGAACATGCTTTTTAAAAATATCATTTGACCACAGAATATTATGTTGCTAATATTGTGAATATTGATGAATATATGTTTAAATTCTTGGTTTCAATTCTTTCACGCCTAGGGGCGCACAAGCGTTAAATCCAGCCCTGATTATCCCTCTTTGGATTTGTATTATACTGCATATCTGGTAGAGAAAATAAAATAAAATGATATTGTATGGGAATTATCCTTCTATTCAACAATTAATTAGCTCTTATATAGTGGCAGTATAGGAAAAGAGTTTGGATTGTTTGGTGCTTTCCTTAGTAGATATAACATAAGAATATTATATAAATACATACTCTACAAGCAAAATGTTCTTGTCTAAATGGCTCAAATTTTTCTAAAAATCATTCAAATCATTCTTTTAACAAAATTATAAAAATATCTAATTTATGGAAACTTGCAGTTTGTGACAGATGCAGGAGTGCAACGAGTAGGGACGCTTAAACTTGACCTGACATCTGAACTGGGCAGAGATAAGCCACGAGAAATCCTCACCAGGCTTATCTTCTCCAGCACAGAACTGACTGTGAGTGCAATGGACATGGAGACAGCCAACTACACTGACACAAGCCTTAACTTCCTCTCTTGACACATTTATAACAATGTCTCTAGAACATCATATTTTAACAATGTTCTTTTAAATAACACATGTTGTTCCTAAAATGAGTATGAGTCCTCATTTTAGTATTTTTGTTCTTAAATTTAATAAAATGTGAACTTAAAACATTTTATACTGTCATACTGTATAGATTGATTGAAGATATAACCACAGCCTAACAGCGTACAATCACGACACTTCTATTTCAATGCTGTAGAGCCAGTGCTCTAAGTAGCTCGCCCACATAACTACACACACACATAAAACGTACAGTGGTGTTGACCCACCTATTCGCCCATGCACTACCCTGCATTACCATTGTATTGTTTTGTATTTTGCAAAGAAGTGGAATAATAACAACATAAAGTGCCATGACAGACTATTAATAACAAGCACTTGACATTTACTAATGTTGTGGATGTAAACAATGCAGAATACGTACTGCTGTTGGTTGACCGTGAGGATCGCTAGCATCGTGCTTGTTGCCAATATCTAATGGAGTGTCGTGACTGTATGTTATTAGACTGTGATGTAATTATGCACCACACTGAGCTCAGAGTTCTCTAATGCTAATTCACAATCAGAGAGCTAATTCATTACTTTCAAAATCTCAATAAAATGGAAAGTTTTATAATCCAACTTATTTTATCTTGAAATTCATACATTTGAATATAAAATGACAAAATATCCTTCATTGAAACTCAAACTGAAATAATAAACATATGCATATTATACATATTATATACATATGCATATTATATTAAAGGTGCTGCATTTGCATGATGAGTTTAAATATTAAAATATTCTATACCGGTATTGAAAAGTCCTCATTCACAGTGGTCTTTATATTTTATTGTAATATAGACCTGTTGAGCAAAACTCTTATTTTGAAAGTATATACACTTGATGGAATTGAATTTTGTTATATCTAATTTTTTAAATACAAAATAACATAAGAACAAATTTGAATGCCTCCTAATCAGTGGTACAAGTAACTGTATTACAGTTTTGGTCTCCCAAATCAAATAGTAGAATTGTTTTTTTTTTAATATAAGATTTTTAGGTGACTATTTCTGAATGTTAAATTTTTCTGTCTTTAAAAATAAGGTGTTATTTTAACTACAACTAAGTTTGGAAGGAATGAAAAATCTCAAAATATACACATAATTTTGAAGAAACTATCAATGTAAATCCGTGGATTATTTAATTAATAAAATAAATTTTCCTAAATGTCAATCAGTATAATATCACTAAACATAATATTTTTAGATTTAACCAAATTGATAATATGTTATTTAATTAAAAATCTGATGCATACTGTATGGAATTCAAAATAACTAAGCTCATCAAGTCACTGTTATTGGTAATGAATTGTCCATAACTGCTCATTAACTGCTTACTTCTAATTTTTAGTTATTAAAACATTTTTTGTGTTTTCAAATTGATTGTATTGTACCTGAGTTATGATCATCAAACAAATTTATTTAAAATTTTAAAAAGATTTTTATATTACTATTTAATTTGTAAGCTATAAACTCTGTAAATAATTTAATATTGTGTTAGTTGTTAAAATAAATGTTACCTTACAAAGTGGTTGCTTTATATTAACTTGCTGTAACAAACCTAACATTCTCCAAACAACTTAAACAAAGAAGATTAAGTGATGTGCCAATGTACAATTCCTGAAATCAGTTTGTCTCTGGTGTAAATGTACTGACATACAATTATTATTATAATTAGTACCAAATAACTTTAAAGTACCTTTCCTACTTTTCCATAACTTTCAATGAATATAAATGTTTGTTTCACTATCCTATATATTAAAACAATCGGGTTATTTAGTTTACTCACTTTCTAAACTTATTACTTGGCCGTTTTCAAGAAATATTTTTGTTCAAAAGATAATTTTGATTTCTAAGTTGTAACGGAGATAAATTTTTGAAATTCCTATAGATTTTTGCCTTACACGGCTAACGGATCCAAGGCAATCCAATACCATTCTTATAGACATTATTGTTCGACCACTGTTAGCAAATTACCCTCAGACAAATCAAAAAGTAGTCAAATGTCTTAAATGTCCCGTTTCTACCCAGAATAAAAATATATGTATTAAGGATTATGTTGTGACCCATGTAGAATTGTGGTTATACCACTTAGAATATTAGGTTTCATAAATAATTTATGTTTTTTTTTGTAAGTAGGCCTATGCCTTAATTACAGATTAATTATCTGAAACAAACTGCTAAATAGTCAATTTATCATTGTTTTACAACATACATATGATACATAATAGGGACTAATAGTTTCGTTAGCTGTTACGTTAGAAGAGAGATTTTTTCCAGTATTCAGAGGGTATTTCAGTAATTCTGATGTCTACATACATCTTCTAGGACACAGTTCTAGGCTCAAAAGAGTGCGTTTGTTTAACTCTCTGTCTGATTGTTGAGGAGCCAAGATATTTTTCAATGTTATTAGATTAATATATCGACGCACTTAAAACCCCGGTCTGAAAAGTCAAATCTTGTTTTATTCTCGTTAACAATCTTCACATATTCAAACAATTGATGAAAATCTATCTTTGAAAATTTGTAGAATGTTTGGTCGGACTTAATGGCAATCAGTGATAAATTTAAATTTAAAAAAAATGGCGTCAAATGGTCAATTCAAATGGAAACAAAACTAGTAAAATTTCGTTTCCATTTGATTTGAGATGGAAATTGGAAAAAAATTAAAATCAGAATGAATTACCTATTTTTACCCTCAAAGAACGTATACTCTCGAAAATACCCTCAACCAGTGAAATTACCCTAGGAAAGGGTAATATTACCCTCGAATTCCCAACGTTGGTTATGGATATTAATTTTAATTGACCAGCTGGCGGAATAAACAAATATAAAATGGTCCAAATAATTTGTTAGGTTAAAGCTGAAAACAGCTTTATGTGCTGCTGCAAACAGTTACACATAGAGAGCAGCACAGTCAAATAACAAGCTTTTTTTTTTTTTTTTTAACAATTTTATTAACCGTTCAGCATGTTACAAAATGCTATACAGGCCAAGGTAGAATTAAGTGACAAAAAATGTTAGAAAAAGATAATAACAGAGAACTATAAGTATTGAGGTCAGCCATTCGGCACCACAGGCACAGAGTTCAAAATGTTTGATATTAAACTTCCTTGATTAAAGCATGTTTATGGTAGTTCAAAAATGTCTTGAGGTAGCCTTGGTTTTAGGCGGAGCGTCCTGATGTTGGTCGGATGTCCTATGTTGAAGTGTTGTACACCACTTACAGATGGAAGTTTCTTAAATAATTGTTGAGTCGATTTTTTAATGAACTGATGAACGGGAACAATTCCAAGTTCATGATGAATCTGGGTATTACGCACATACCAAGGGTACTTCAGTATGAGTCGTAAAACTTTGTTTTGAAATACCTGTAGTTTCTTTAATGTTCTTTCTGAGGCAGTACCCCAAACTTGACAGCCGTACAACAAAAGTGGTCGTAGAATAGTTTTGTAAATAAGAAGGCCGTTTTTTACAGACAGAGATGATTTCTTGTTTATTAATGGAAATAATTTTGACAGTCTTCCATAAGCAAGGTTAAGTTTCTTATTTATGTGGAATTTCCAATTTAGTTTACGATCAAAATAAACACCTAAATATTTTATTGCTTGATCGGTAGGGTTCCAGGGTATTTCTTCATTTAAAATTGTGATATTTTGAGGTTCTAAAGGCCGACGTAGAGTGAAAATCTTTGCCTCGCTTTTGGTCGGGTTGATAGCTATCCTCCATTTTGAAAACCAAGTAACTACGCATTCCAAAGACTCTTGTACTCTCATGGTTGCAGTTTCAATGTCATGATGACTAGAGTAAATAAGAGTATCATCAGCAAATGTAGCAATTTTGGCATTATTTGACGTAGGCAAATCGGATGTGTATATGTTAAATAGAAGAGGAGATAAAATTGCACCTTGGGGTACTCCAGCATTAACAGGTCTTACCGTAGATAGAACACCACCAATTTTGACTGAAAATGTCCTATCTTTGAGGAAACTTCTTATAATTTTGAACATATAACAAGGGATCCCAGATTCTCTTAATTTAAACAATAAACCGTCGTGCCAAACACGATCAAACGCTTGAGCTATGTCTAAAAATACGGCAGTAGTGTGATTTTTGTTATCAAACCCCTGAATAATGTCTTCTGATACTCTTAACAGCTGGTGATTAGTAGAATGATGAGAACGAAATCCAAATTGGTGTGGTGGGATAAGAGAGGTAGTACTTACAAAAGCATCTAAGCGACTTTTAATAATTTTCTCAAATAATTTTGAAAGCGTGGGGAGAAGACTTATTGGACGGTAACTACTTACTTGAGATGAAGGCTTTCCAGGTTTGTGGATCACAATGATTTGTGAATGTTTCCATGATGTCGGGAAATATGAAATGCTAAGGCAAGCGTTGAAGAGGGATGCAAGGAAAGCAAGTCCTCTACGAGGCAAGTTACAAGTTACTATGTTAGGTATCCCATCATGACCAGGAGATTTTTTTGTTTTTAACGACTTCAAATGGTGAGAAATTTCAGATGGAGAAGTGTATTTCACTGGAAGTTCTACAGTATGCCATGCTGAGGAAATCACTGAGGTAACATGATCAGAAAATTCCATATCTTGGATGTCTTCGTTTGGGCGGAATGTTGATTGATAAAAATCAGCTAACACATTGGCTTTTTCTGTCTTGCTGTTGTACACACACCCATTATTTGTCAAGCTAGGGATCGGGGTGTTTTCCTTTAGGATACGTTTTGTAGCCAACCATAAGGAATTGTTGTCATTAGGAGATAGATTAGACAAATATTTGTTGTATGACTCGTATCGAAAGCGGTCTAATTCCCATTTAACGCGCCTGTTTAATTGATTATACCTCCTACGTAAAGCAGGATTTCTTTGTAGTTGCCACAATCTTCTGCATTTGTTCTTCAGCCTGATAAGCGATAGAATATACTTCGGAGTTGGAGAATGAGTTCTTGCAGGCTGAAACGGGCGACTCGTTGCTTTGTCTACCGAAACCCTAATAGAGTCCAAAAATGTATTGATAGCGTCATCTATCTGTGTTGGAGTCGAAAGATGTTGCAATGGATCAAAATGATCTTGAAATGCTTCTTTAAATGTGTTCCAATCTACCGCCCCTTTGATTAATTTGTCATTAACGGGCTCAAGTACAGGCGGATTGTTAAAAGATATTAAGACTGGTAGATGGTCAGAATCGAGATCAATAATAGGGGTCATGTGTGTTGGATAAGGAACATTTTTTAATATACCAATGTCTAATATATCTGGTCTAACATTAGGATTGTAGGAATAATGTGTTGGTTCACTAGGGGCTACCACCGTAAGATTAGTGTCTAACGTTGCTGCTAGCAGCCTTCTGCCATTAGGATTGGTTACCTTACAGCCCCAAGCTTCATGTTTACAATTTAGATCTCCTAGTAGAATAGTAGGAGTATTATCTTGAAAGAGATTGTCAATATAGAATTTTGAAAATTTGTACCGTGGAGCATGGTAGGCAGAATATAAAACTAATTCATCGTTCTTTGTTTGTATTTTAATTCCAATTATTTCTAAATTTCCAATTTGTGGCAAATATAATGAATGGTGATATATATTTCTTTTGACCAGTATGGCTACACCGCCTGATGCTCTTGGTGAATCTCTGTCAGCTCTGTATATAACGTAACCAGGAATTACGAATTTTTCGGTTGATATCAAATGCGTCTCTGTAACACAGGCAATGTCCACTTTATTTTGAGCAAGAAATACAATAAATGAAGAGCGTTTTACCTTTAAACCGTTTGCATTCCAATTTAGTATATTTAAATTATGAACGGCTTGTAAGTTAACAACCATTCTTAAAAATCGATGATATTAACTCTGAAATGAATGATTTAATTTGAGGAATATAAGGCTTAATTAGTGTTAATAAAGAATTAAATATTGGATGGAGGGAGTCATTTTCTGGTTGAACATGGCTTGAGTCAGTCATATTATTTACAGGACGTTTAGGCTGTGCACCGTTGACAACGCTAGCATAGTTGACATGTGGTGAGCGTGTATTATCACCCTTTTGGTTTTTTGTAGTCAGAGCTCCTTCATTTGTTTTCAGGGGAGGAAAATTACTAAAAGTCGCATTAAATGTCTCAACATTTTGAGTATTTTCTGATGTGAGAATATTTTTATTTTGTTTGGAACGTGATTTTAGGTTGAGGAAGTAGGGGCATCCCCGATAATTGGCTGTATGTGAATCACCACAGTTGACACATTGGACTGAATCTTCTTTCTTTTTGGAACACTCAGAATATAGATGGTTACCTGTGCACTTGACACATCAAGGTTGGAGTTTACAATAATTCTTAGTGTGTCCGAAGTGCTGGCATCGAGTGCACTGTGGGATGGACTTAGATTTACGTTTCAATTCAATTTGAATTTTAGAATGAAAAAGAAATTCAAGACCAAATAATTCATTTCCGATATCTGAATTTTCTAGTTCAATAGCGCAAAGAGGCATAGGATATTTGTCTTTGTTGAATAGCCGTGAGACTTTTAACACTGGGTAGTGTTTAGACTTTAGCTCATTGTATATCTCTTCGTCAGATAAGGAAATAGGAATGTTCCTCATGATTACAGAAAGTCGCTTATTATCAGGAGGGCAAAAGGAATGATATGGCACATTCACACTATCAAAATGCGCTGTCAATGCGCGGAAGTCGTCAGAGGTTGAAACGTTAATCTTAATAGAGGTACCTTTATTAACAGTGTAATAATCATGTTGTAAGACGTTGTCAAGGTCTGCAATCAATGCTTGGTAGTTGTTTGAGTCATGAAGGAAGATGGGTGGAATGTTTTGGGATTTAGGAGACGCAGTAATGTTATTGTCGTCGCTAGGAGTAGATATAGGTTCAAACCTATTTTGGATAACGGTTTTGTAACGTTGATTGGGAGGCTGGATACGAGATGAGGACGATTTGGATTTTCTATTTTTTACAGGTTCAAAGTCATTTATTGATAGGTTACCGGAATCAGTGTTACTTAAATCCATGGAATCAACTTTTACGTAATTAATTGGATCAGTTACAAACTTTTTACTTGGTGGATTAATGTTGTTGTCTTCTAGCGTGTGCTTCCCATTGTTGTTCACAGTAGTCACTCGAGGTAATGTAGAGGCATAATTATGGTCTAACGATGATGTTAGGATTGCTGGTTTTAAAACTAATGATGTTGTGTTCATTTAAATTGAAGTTCGTTTATATATAACAGAAATCAAAATACGTAAATGAAACAAATTAATTAGTTAAAACGGTAAACAAGAAACAATATTATACTAAACTATTTAAAAAATCACGCACATCAAATAACAAGCTAATTATAAAAGAGTGAATACATGTCTGTCTGTTTCTTTGTTATCATCAACTGTTAAATAAAATGACAAAGTTTGAAATATGCTTAGCAATAATATTAGTGGTTGTTTATAATTATTATACTATAATTAGAGTACAAATAAAGTGCAGTTAGTGAACTACTGTCAGTGAATTTAAATAATATGATTTTACCTAATACAGTTTAACCACTATTATTTGGTGTCAACAGCCACATGCCGAGGCCGAGGTGTCACGAGCACAGCGAGTGACGGGGTTGGTACGCAAAACGTGCTGGGGTGTTCCCTATCTTCCTATTTAGGATTTATGCTTTTCCTAGTACCTTTATATTTTCAAAGATTCAATCATTATTTTATCACAATTTTTTTGTTTCTCCACCCAAGGTGAGTTTTTAAAAATAACCTTTTCTATTTAAAGAAAGTTTTAAACAATAAATATTTATCTTTAAAGTCACAATACAAGTAGTTCTAAAGGCTTCGTGATATCTAAATTGTTAAGAGTACTTCATATTTCTAAAATTGCCTGGTAAATTTTAAATACAAAAAGAAAATATGTACAGTACCTACTACCCAACTTTTAGGCAGGCAGTTATTACTAATTCTCTAAATTTTGGCACAGTGTTTAATGAATATTTTATACCTGTGGTCACTAATCTAAATAATAAAAGGAATCAACTTAGTTTAGTTCCTTCTGGTTTTTCTGTGACTCTAAGTGCTTCCTCCTAAGCTCTAGATTTAAGTTTAGAATATCATCCAGTAGCTGCACTCAAAATAATCTAGTTCTGCAAAAATGTAATATCAGTGTGGTTTCTAAAACTCTGCTAACATTTTTTGTGATCACTTACAATTCTAATAAAACTTCAGTCTTTAAGCAAAGGGAATTTTCCAGCACTTTTAAAATTATATAAAGCTATAATGTAGTCCAAGCTATATTCTTCCAAATTAAGTATGAAGATTCACTTACAAGAATGCGTCCACCAGAGTAATGTCCTTGGCCCCCCCCCCCCCCAATCCTCTATACCAAGTATACTTACGATCTTTCACAAAACCCTAATATAATGGTGGCTACTTTTGCTGGTGGTACATCACTGTTTTCTTCAGATAGAGATCTTGTACTTGCGTTCAACTTGTTGCAAACATCTCAACTCCCTAGCCACTTGGTTACAACATTAAAATAAATCAATTTTATTTTAATTAAAATAAATCAAACAAATTCTCACCATGTTACCATTCCTTTGTGTACTATATGTCCTCCAGTTTCACTTAAGATTTTGCATAATCTCATAAGGACAATATTATTTGTGAATGCATATTTTTCATTATTTATTATAAAAGTTTGGTATGAGGTGTCATTTTAAATGTTGTCATATTATACGTTGGATTTTCTTTTGATATTTTGAATACATTCGCCTAGTTTTTAAAAATAGGTGAAAATAAAAGCTTCAGACTAAATGTTTATATATTAAAAAAAAAATAACAATTTGGAATTTGCAAAGAAATTCCAACGCAAAATTTCATTCTTGATCAAATGCAATTTGTTTGGAAAAAAAACTGTAAAAAATAACTGTTTGGTTTGGATACGCGTAATCGTATGTCTGGTTTGAAAATAGCATAGTTCTTATGGGATTAAAACCAACATGGCCGACAGCTCCTGTACATTCTTAATAATATAATTTAGCCTCATAAAACTAATTTTAAATGCCTTAGTGTATATCTTGATCACGGTTATCATGGCAGATAGGGGGCATCAAAATTAGCAACGGAAAACAATCTTCTAATTTATAAAGTTAGAATATTGTTTGTACTAATGGTTATTCTCAAACCTGTTTGTATTCATGGTATTGAGCTCTGCTCTGTGGATCAATGCCAAATTCCAATATTGAAATTGTTCAAAAGTTCCAATATATAACACTAAGATTTATTCTAGAGCCCCTTGGTATGTTAGAAATCAAACAATTCACGAAAACACTAAAATTCTCTATGTAAAAATTATAAACACCTTCAGTGATTCGAGAAACATCAACACTACATAGCAGTTAACAATACTAGTAGCATAGATAATCTCTAACTTTACTCAGATTTCTCATCCCCATGCTAAAGAGTATTAACAAAATTTTCATAGTGTATGAACTATCTGCTTTGAGACCCATCCCCCAACCAAAACTGGAAGTCGTGCTGGGGGATGACTCAAAACCAGATAGACAATAGGATCACGGACGGCAGTCAGAGGGTTAAATTACAACTCGGCAGCTGAGTAAAAACTATTTATTTAAAAAAGAAATAAATGAAATATTACGAAAATCCGGCAGAAGGCCACAATATCAAAATTACACTCAAAATAACAAGATGCACAAAAATAATCAAGGCCAACAAATAATATACAAAATCAACATGGGCTACAAATAGCAAAAAATTACAGAACATACGTGCCTATCTGCAGAAATACTAGAAACACATTATTTAAGAGAAAACTTTACAATGAAAAATTTAGAACATTTTTAACAAAACAAATTACCGGCAATTTAGCCCACATCCCATGATTCCACTGAGGCCAGGTAGTCAGCCAGATTCCCTGGGCAGCTCCGAATTAAAGAAAAGTAAAAACATTTATAAATAATCCCCTTTTGATGAATATTTCAAAATTAAGGAAATAAAAATAAAATATAGCACGGTACCGTTCTATCAACATTTCACTTCAAAATAATACAATTCACAAAATTAAAAAAACCAACAAAGTTAATCGCTAGGCCTAAACATAAAAATAAAAAATTGATTCTTTTGTGAATCCCTCTGGTCTGAGGAAGGTGAGCGTGGTTCACCGAAATCGATCACCATAATATTTTTGCATTTTGTGCTTGTATTGTAGTATATTTGTGCATTTTGTGCTTATATTGTAATAAATTTGTGTTGTGTGACGTTTACTTGTACTGTACTAAATAAATAATACCATAATTTAACAGTAGGTAACAATATAAAATATAACAATAAACAATACAAATATAAAATATAAAAATATAACAATAAAATAAACTAATTTAAGATTATAACAATACATTTAACATACAAGTTAAAATATATATATATATAAGTTCCATGGCTGTCCCTTGAGGAGAATATCTTCTTTTTTCTTTTTCTTTTTAAATTTTAAATAAATTACCACCCCCAGCTCACCCGCCGGGAATAACATGGAACGCACTAACATGAGGACAGAAGAATCGTACCCAAAGATGTAGGTAAGGCACCAAGGTCGCAACTTGGCTCTATACATGGTCCTCAGGCCAGACTAGCACAGTGTAGATAGCAGTACTTCGTCCGGACGGCAGGCTCAGGGTTCAACGTCCCCCTCAAGGACGCTGGAGTTTAAGAGCCTTTAGCCAGTCATGAGTGTAGTTTACGGTGGCAGAAGAAGACAGGTCAAATGACAGGCCTTTTTTAGTTAACGTAACGCCCACGCTTACCCAATACCGTCCGTTTTTGTTGCCGTGAATACCATAAAGCTCTGAGAAACACTCGGCAGTTTTTAACGATTGGATTATTTAACGTCGTCGGTAGCTGGGTGGACGATCAGTGCCACAACACTACATTTCTATCTACTGTCGCATGCTGTGTTTTGCTTTAAGTTAATTCAATCCGTCAACTGTAACTTCTGTGGATACTGTGATTGACAACGAATTGCTCCTTGATTTAATTCAAGATAGACCCGTTCTTTGGGATAAAACGTTGAATAAATTTTAAAACAGCAATACAATAAGGAATGCATGGCATGCAGTGTGTATTCAATTTACAAATAATTTTGACGAATTAGTGTACATTAAAAAGAAGGAATTCGGTTTATCCTACAGGTGTACATATGAAAACACTATTTGGTTGTGTTAAACTGTTAGGTTAAATTTTAATGACATGATTGTATTAGGTCAGAAAAGTTTAGGTTGGATTATCATAAGTTAGGCTAAACTAGGTTTGGAATTTATCTCTTCATTGGTTGATTGATTTAAGTTTGTGTCTATATCACCAAAGATCTCTCTACTCATTTCAAACTCAATAAATCAAATGAATGCCTCATGCAATGCACTTCTTTTATGATGAAACTGTGTGAATCAGCTGGGCTGAATATAGTTGAATTAGCAGATTATAAAAACAGCTGTTTCTTGATGACGCTACTGTGTCGGTGTCCGAAATGGTAACGCCGTGTGTGCAAGCGCTAAACTTTTATGCTCGGCGTTATCGATAAATAATCCAATCGTTAAAAACCGCCGAGTGTTTCTCAGGGCCTTATGGTATTAACGGCAACAAAAACGGACGGTTGGTATCAAGATGAGGCTGCGTAGTAGAATTATGGCTCATACCTCGAGAATTTAATCGAGGTAAGAATAAGAGCTATATTTGATTTATTTCACAATATTGTTGTACAGTTTGTATTGGTAAATGTTATCTTACTAATAGCTGGCAATCCATTTATTTAAATTGTACATTTTCTAACCCTTTATATTTTCTAACACGTGGAATATCATAAGACTCAATTACAGGCCCGTTGCTTTCTGTATTGTATATAAATGATTTGTTCTTAACCTTAAGCGAACTTGATATTAAACCTCTTCTTTTTGCTTATGACTTATGCATTTTTTATAGTTTTATGTGCTGTAAATAATAATGAAATGAAGCCTTTATACTCTAAATCAAACACTATGATTGGTGTAGTGCCAATAAATTAAGACCAAATGAAAGTTAAATATATGATCTCACACATATTTAACTTTTAAGTTTCAATAATACAAATGGAGTTTTTTCTTTGAAATTTCTTGGCTTTACTATTCAGTCTAATCTTAAATGGTAACAACGCCAAAACATTGAAAACATAGCACACCAGATTTATGAAGGAACTTTTATGATTCGAGTTCTCATAGGTCCTTTTAACACTGATGTTCTTCTCTGATTGTATTATGGGCATATTCACAGTTTTTTTTTAAATCTTATGGCACATACCTGTGGGCAAATAACAACTATGCACTTAAACTCTTTCTTTTACAGAAAAAGGTAATTCGTTTAATCTGTTGAGCTCATTGCCAACCACTCATTGGTACGCCTAAAGTCAATAAAGAAACAATCAAGTAAGCTCAAGATGTATGATTGTTTCAACACAATGGGTTTTCTTTAACAGGGCAAATATGTGTACAACGCTTTACCTGTTAAAATAAGGAGTCTACCGTATCACCATTACAAAAAATAAGTTGAACAACTTTTTAATTAGAATTAGTTTAAGTTTATACAATATAGAATCAAAACGACTGTTGTGAGATATTCTTTGTGAGTTATTACTTATTAGAAATGGTAATATCGGAACAAGAATAATTAAGTTAATTAGTGTATTAATTATTAATGCTTGTTTGTTGTAAGCAGATATGGTTGCTGATGAGTTATTTCAGGTTAGTGATTATTAGCATAGACCTTCTATTATACCAAAAATTAGTACTTTTTTAGATCCCAATAACTGTGGCCACCTTGAGTTGATCATCCTGTGTATAGAAAAATTATACTAACTTTCATATGTTTGTTATCATTTAACTCACTATGAACTGGGCTATCTGGGGCCTATTTCATAAAGCTACAACTACAATTGTACAGGTGAATTTCTTTACAATTTGTAGAAATTGTATTTACAGGTGTTTCATAAAGGACGAGTTACAAACTGTAGCTACCACTGGATTCTACAATTCTACAGGTGAATTCTTACAAATGTACAAGTGAATAAATACAATTTTACAGGTGGAACTTTACAATTCTACAAGTGCCTGTAAAACACTTCTACAATTTTATTACCTAACTCTTGTTAATTGTACATTTGTAAAAAGTTGAAATTTATAGGTTATGTTCGTTAATGAGTGAAAAAACACATGTGAAACTAGAGTTCTTCAGATGAAGATGA
Source organism: Stictocephala bisonia (assembly GCA_035578905.1). Taxonomy (NCBI): domain Eukaryota; kingdom Metazoa; phylum Arthropoda; class Insecta; order Hemiptera; family Membracidae; genus Stictocephala; species Stictocephala bisonia. The sequence goes on from JAQJVL010000793.1 coordinate 264,896, forward strand.
CCAGCAAAGACGTTCCAGGACATTTAAACCAAGAATTATTTGCAACCTACTGTCGGTGCATAAATTATGCGTGTACCCGAGTTTGAGTTGTTTACTAGGAATCTAAAATGCATACGAAAATCCAATCATACCATTGTTTTCCTCGTTTAATTGTACATTACGATATTTATACATTTTTAATTTTCTTATAAGTTTAAAAAGTTTTTAGCCTAGTCGGAAGAAAAAAGTAACTAGTTTTCACTGTGCATCAACTTTACACTTATTACTCAAAAGCCCGACAATGTATTGAATTTATATTTTAATAATATGTTGACAAGATTTTTTCTTTGAGTTTTACAAATTTCGGAATGTTAACTTTTAAAGAAAAAAAGTTGTTGTCAATTTCCTGAAACAACATTTCCTTGGTATCTAGGGGTCGCAAAATTAATTACTTGGTCATGTTGTAATCCTTATGAAATGTAAAGTTACACTTCATTAGATTTATGCGTAAGTAAATGCAGTGATTTGAAGTGTAAAAATGTGTAAAGTGATTCGATTTAAGATAACGGGCATTCTATTTTTTAGTATTTCACAAATTAAAAAAAAAAAAATCAGTCAACTATATTAGATCTTTAAATTTTTCTTATTTCTTTTAAGACCTATATTTTCCTACTTTACTTCATTATGAATGGTAAAAATAACACACGTCTATTGTTAAAAACTTCCTCTTATTACAATAACAGTAAACATAACCTTAAAAATGTAATGATTCTGAATATAAATATCCTGTAAAATTGTAGTTACAAATTACAAGTTCTGGACTTTTATTTATAAATCTACAAGTTTTTCTAGGAACACCTGTAGCTGTACAATTGTAGCTACAAGTACTTGTACTTGTAGACCTGTAATATTTAATTGTAGCTTTATGAAATAGGCCCCTAATGGTAATAAAATATTATTAGTTTTGGAAAAAAGAACCTTTTATTTATATACCACCTGATTTATCTATTTTTCATTATATGAAGGCATTGTATGTCATTAGGGGCAAGAAAGAACTAAGAATAAGAATAATTTATTCCTTTAAACATGGTACAATGCATGCAATTGGAAACGTCAAAAAATTTTGATTAAGACTGCACTTAACCTAGCAGGTTACAAGCAATTTGTAATTGAGTATCTTTCTTAACCTATATTATTAAAAAAGCTACTTACAGTAGTGTTCGGAAGGTCGAAAAACTCTTGGAATGAGTATAAAGGATTTGCCAATAATAGACCCACCACACCTCTTTTGAATTAAGAATCTGACAGGTTCCGAGCTGTACAAGGCAAATTGTTCATTAGTCTACAGCCAAGAATAGAAGGACCTCTCCGGGTGTGTCTTAATCTAACATAAGGAATGTCGATCATGTGCCTCTGCCTAGTTCTGTGAGTGTGGATGTCACTTCTCAGTTCAAGATCAGTTAATTTAGCCTTTGTTTGTATGAGCAAATTTAACACAACAAGACAATAAACTGTAATACAAGACATTTTAATGAAAATAAGTTTGCAGTGTTAATCCACCGCAGCATCCGTAACAACACGAATAGCTCGCTTTTGAAGCAGAAGCACACGACTGATACCTGGAGCACAGCCCCACAGTTCTAGGCCATAAAGTAAGACACTCTGGAAATAGGCCATATAGGCCATCCTTAAATAATCTTTTGGGACACAGTCCCTTAATCTCCTTAAAAGATAAATTACCCTGGATAGTTTGCAACACACATAGTCAATATGAGCATTCCATGTAAGTCTAGAGTCAAGATAGACACCAAGTAATTTTACACTATTTACACTATGTACAATATGCCTCAAAGTAAAAATAATTTTATGTGTTTTATCTTCATTGAGCAAAAAAGAATTAGCCCGGAACCATGTCGAGACATATTCCAAGGATCTTTCCATGGAGGCCTTGAGACTCTCTAGATTCTCTTCCAGACTAAACAAAGTGGTGTCATCTGCATAGCAAATCACACCAGAGTCAAGATTACATGAAATATCATTTGTCATTATTAAAAATAGAAGGGGACCAAGAATGGACCCCTGTGGCACTCCATGCTTGATTGCAGTAGCCCGAGACCATTTACCACCAACATAGCCTGCTCATGGTCACCCAGATATGATCTGAATAGATCAAGGTCAGAGCCACAAACACCATAGAATTTCATTGTTGACAAAAGAATACTGTGATCCACAGTATCGAAAGCCTTACTGAGGTCACATAGTGTCACCCCAGCCAGGCCACCACGCTCAAAACAATCCATTATTACATTACACAGTTTCTCAAGAGCATTTAAAGTACCCAACCCGGCTCTAAACCCGTACTGTGGTTGGCTACTTGGAATCTGAGAGTTTACTTCCTGGAGCTCAATCAGGTTTTAGACGGGGATTTAGCACTTGCTCCGCGCTTCTGAATATCACTGATGACCTACTTTCTGCGAGGGATAAAGGTTTTCAGAGTTTGGTTACAGCTTTGGACTTTTCGCAAGCTTTTGACTCTGTTAACTTTGACTTGTTGTTAGCAAAGCTTAGATTTTATCATTTTGACAACAATTCAGTCAGGTGGTTCTAGTCGTATTTATTTGGGAGAACTCAGCGTACAAAGGTTGGTGATCGGTTGTCTCCTGTGCTATCCAGAACCGTTGGTGTCCCACAGGGAAGTTGCCTGGGACCAATTCTTTTTCTTGTATACACTGCAGACTTAAAAAACAGCTGGAATTCTGTTCTCTTCACTCTTATGCAGATGACTCACAGCTGTTGTTGTCTTATAACCCATTGGATAGAGCAGAGGCGGTGCATAGAGTCACCTCGGATCTGGAGAAGGTGAATTCATGGTCGGACGATCATGGGCTTCTGCTTAACTCGGGTAAATGTTCTGTCTTGCAGGTGGACGGGGGCCATCTCTGAATTGTAAACTACGCAGTTGCTGTAATCAGTTTGCCACTCTGGATGGTAAACCTTTAGTTACATCAAGTTCTCTAAAAGTACTTGGTGTCACTTTGGATTCTAGTCTTGATTTTACGAATCATATAAAAACTATATGTAAAAGCATCGTGATCAAGCTGAAAACTCTATATAAATGTGTAAAAATACTGCCAGTGTCTGCTAAGCTAGAAATGGTCCGCTCAACAGTTTTTCCTACCATATACTACGCTCTTCCGTCTTTCGCTCGTTGCCTGTCCCAGGAAAATGTCATGATTCTCACTAGATTGCAAATCGAGCTCTGAGATTTGTTTACAATCTCAAAAAGTTTGATCACATCAGCGAATTTAGATTAAGCTCTAGGGTGCTATCAATTATGGATTGCTGTAACCTACAGACGGTTAAACTTATCTGCAAAATTCTCCAGACTGGGAAGCCTGAATATCTCAGGCAAAAGCTTATTTTCAGACATGAAATAAACACTCGCAGTACTCGACAGGACAGCCTACTTCATTTGCCAAGGGTCCGCCTAGAAATTGGCAAGAAAGCTTTTAGTTACTTTGGACCGGAGATATACAATACTTTGCCCCCTGCTTTGAAGAGCCTCAGTTACTGTTCATTTAAAAAACATGTCATAGAGATGTTTATATAATTGTATTATGTTTTAGTTTATAAAGATTATATTTACTGTATTATTTACTGTTGTATGTTGTGACAAGAGTTGTCTTGTAAATCAGAGACTGTATCTTTGAAGAACGCTTGCTAATAAAGACCTTATTTATTTATTTATTTACTGAGAGGCCGCAAGCAGGCTGTTATTTTCAAAGTATTGATACAGTTGGTGCTAGAATACTCTCAAAAACCTTCGAGATAGTAGGAAAAATAGCTACTAGTCGAAAGTTCTCAGGAAGATCCCATCTGCCCTTCTTATGAATAGGGATAATTTTAGCACATTTCAAGACATTTGGAAAAATAGATTCAGATATACAAGAATTTATACAGTAGGTAAGAGGCATCACAATATGATTGATTATTTGTTTAAGAAAGTTGGTTGATATGTCATAAATATCCTTACTGGCCGATTTTTTTAACTTGCTCACCACTTGCAAAACCTCATTACAAGAGACATGACTAATACCAAAATTACAATTTGGCCTTTCAACGTTCAACAATAGATCCTCTGCGGCCACATGAGATGAACCACAATTCTGTCTTGCATAAATCACAGAGTCAATAAAGAATGAGCTCAGATCATCCGGGGACAGAGAAACCGTGCGTGGTCGAGAAGAGACACCCTCGGACCGTATAACCCTCCAAGCGGCAGCGCATCTGTTTGAGGAAGATTCAATAAATTGAGCATTTGCATTTCGCTTAGCCTGGTTTAACTTGACCCTATACTCCTTTTTCAAGGCAGTATATATTCTTTTGGCCTCAGCAGTTCTGTTTTGTCTGAAGTGTCTGTTCAAATAAAACATCAATTTTTCGAGAGCATCAAAGAAGAGAACTAAATTACCATTTGGGGAGCGGTAACACCGATGATAATGATATTTATGTCTTTTAATAAAACACAGGAGAACTCGTGATCGATTTCTTTACAAAACGAGCCAACATCAATGATCTTGCTTTTGTCAAAAAGTTCATTCTCAACAAGAATTGCCACTCCACCGTTTTTATGATTTTGTCTGCTAAAACCGCAGGCCAGCTTGAAACCTGATACACTCAACAAGTTAAGTTCATTTTCACAAAGTCAGTGTTCAGTGAGGCATAGGACCTTATAATTGTCAATTGATAAAATCGCTTCCAACTATACTAATGCAACCAAATATTTAAGAAATGCAAAATCACTAAAGTGATAATTAATCAATTGTTAAAATAAAATAATAGTATTGAATTATAGTACTATAGCAACAAAATCTTTCTCTTTCTAATTATCGGACAAATTGTTGGTCTTTTTGATACTCAGTGACAGACTACGGCTGTTTCTGTTTGACTCGGCACGTCTCACCTCGGTCCATCGGTCCGCTATCTATCGGCGACGGCTGACGGCATCCTTCTGTGATTGTCTGCCTTGGTATTCGCAAATCTCAATTCTCATACGTGGCGGTTCTGAAGTTATTCTATTTGGAGGTGAACTCATCGGCAGCGTTTCAACTGAATTGACTACATCTATTATAACCCGTTAGTTGTAATTAAACAATTCTACGAAACAATAATTAATTTAAAACTAACCTTTCAAGTAAAGATATAATTTAATTCTGAAGTTTTGTTACACAATATTTGGGATAGGCTCTATAACATTCCAATTGAAGAAAACTTCTTGGTAAGTTACAGTTAGGAGTTAAAAGTTCAAAATAAATTTTTATATTACATTTTATTATGAAAGGAAACGAAATTGATTGTTTGGCAGATATTTGTATTTTTAGGCAAGCTTGACTAACTTTAATGTAGTGAAAATAAAAGTTAGATTCAGGGCTGTATATTTTTAAGTGTAAACTTTGATAAATATGTAATTTTAAATTACCAGGACTTATAATGATTTAGTAAACATTTTTTACTTGAGGAGATGCCACCTAGCTGTTTGGTTGAACACCAATTTTAGTAGAATACAATTTGTATATTTTTTATATGTATAATTTAAGGATTTGCTATCATTTTTCTCTGACCGACTGGATTAGAGGTTAAGATTATTTTCAAGAACAAATGTATTTATTTTCAAATGAAGATACTAGGCCTAAGCCCATCGGTCATTGATACTATATTACTGTGCTGAGAACTTAGTCTTGTTCTCACAACACCATTTAGTAGGCAGGTCAACGATTGGCTTCAAATGGACAACAATGACCTGATTTTAGAAGCCAATAGTCTCAAAAGGTGCCCCAGTCACCTGCCCTGAGAAGTAGGCTGGAGGCAACTATTAGCTCACCTTCCTCTACCTCTCCAGTTTGAGAACACAAAGACTGGACATGTTTCCCTATTCTGACAGCATCTGTCAAGTAAATGTCTTTTGTTAGCAAACAAATCTTGTTCATAGTTTAATATTTTCTATAACCTTTAAGTTTCCACTTGCCTCCAAAAAATTAAAATTTGCTGTTTCCAAGTGGTTAAAATTGAGTTAAATTATGAGAAGAGATAATTTTGCTGGTTTTTCCAGCAATATTATTTTTTAAATTATGGAAACTGGTTTTTCCAAAAAATCTGAATACTGGTTTTGTATAAGAAAATTACCATAAATAACTTAAGAAACATTATTTTTAAATAATTTTGTTATTCAATTAAATGCTAAACAAGAATATGGTATTGCCTTTGCAAATAAAGACAGATTTACACTTAAAAAACTCGGCCCTGCGGGCCTCACCAGGGGGCAAGCCCCCTGGACCCCCGGATCTTTTTGCTTAGAGCCTACGGCTAAAATTCAAGAAACATGGAACATGCTTTAGCTCTTGGCTGCTACTTGGTAATAGATCACGGATGCTACCCGGTAATAGATCACGGCTGCTACTTGGTAATAGATCACGGCTGCTACCCGGTAATAGATCACGGCTGCTACTTGGTAATAGATCACGGCTGCTACCCGGTGGCTCCTTTTTAATAATTTCTGCAAATGTATTTCTCCGAAAACAACGAATTTTAGATTTCATGTAAGGAATTACAAAACAAGAGTTGTCATGGAAACTAAAAACTTTGATGAACGCTTGCAAATAAAATCATTATTGAAGTCAACACTGATATGTCATTGTGTTTTCATGGTTACGCGTCACCTTCCCGCGTCACCCTCCCGCGTAACGTAACGTTTTCAGACAGTTAGGTCAAGACTAAAGCATGTTCCATGCTAAAATCACTTTTTACAAACCTATCTGTCTTAACCAAACTTAACATATCCTTCACAACCATTTAAGATAAGCGTTAAATCTGAGTGCCTGGCAATGTAAACGCTTCAGTGAAATTATATTCAAATAAGGTTTGTATAGGAAATGGTTGGGGTTTGTAATAATCATGTCAAGGCTGCGAAAGTAGTTTTTCTCCCATAGCTCGAGAAGTAATTGTCATGGACCAAAACAGTTTCATATTCAGTGTAAAACAACACAGCAAACTAAAAAGAGATGAAAAAGTAATTAAATAAAACGGAAATATGTGAAATATACTAAAAGTTATGAAATTTAGTTTTCGATTTTTTTTAGTACAATACATACTTTCTGCATTTTTTATTTGCATATATATTTAATCAATAGGATATATATGTATAGCTGTATATTAAAGGTATCTCTTATGAAAATATAACCGATTCTTGACCCATTTCTAACTAAGTTTTATAATTTTCTTAAGTGAGTGGAAACTGCCTGATAAGTAAATTTTCTTTTCACCTAACTTTTGCTATTAAATTGTTTTACTTAACTTTTGTTATTGAAAACCATAAATCATTTTCATTTTAGTGTTGCACATTAGCCTACTAATTTTTACTTTAAAAATAGTGAATATATGTATATATATATATATATATTGTATGGCTTTCAATGCCAGCCACCAAATGTAAAGAAGAAGAAATTAAAATGGTACCAGGTAACTGGCACAAACTTTCTCCCTTTCTCTTTGTTACTTCAGATTGTTTAAAAAAAATTTAATGTATGTACAAACACACCTAAATAAAAACAGATATTCAATTAATTAACATTAATTTCTAAAGAATGTACAAACTAAACACTTTTATTTAAGTAAAAGAATGGAAAAAATAATCTTCAAAAAAACTTTTCAATAAGCACATAGTTATATTTTGGTCAATAAGCACATAGTTATATTTTATGGTAACAACTTGATTTATTGTGGCTTTTAGCCTTCAGCTCCAACTTAATGGGGTGGTAACACAAATATTTTTAATTTTAATTTGCATCTTTACTGAAAATTTAATCAAGATGTTAGAACAAAGCTTGTAAAAATTGTTCTTTAAATGTTTATGCCCGTACAAATAAGTTATAACTAAAAAAACTAGTCAAGTTAGAGTCATGCGGTTTTTACTAAAATATTTTAAACCGTAATTCAGATCTTTCCTAAAAATTTAATTAAAATGGTTTGACCCGTTTTTGAAAAAAGTTCATTTTTGTATGTTTATATCCATACAAATTTTTAAAAAACTAAAATTTCAAAAAAGTGAAAAAATGGTTCTGGAGATATTGGAGAAAAATTGATCCACCAGTTTTGTCTTTAGCGAACTACACAGACACACATACAGACAGACACCAAAAATGTTTTTTCAAGAAAAACACTTGGGTTCAGGGGACCCTAAAATGGATTTTTAGACCAACTTGTAAAAAATTATTTTTTGGTGATCATAATACTTTCTGTATGCTAACGCATATGGAGAAAGTAAAAAGATCAAAAATCTAAAATAAATCTAAAGTTCTTGTGTCTTAGTGTTTAAATCTTCTGTCGCAGAGTTAAGTCCAGGATTCATAACCATTCAACACTATGTGGTCCGTAGTTTGTTGGCTCCGCAATCATAAAATGAGGTTTACTGTGTATTTTAACAGCTCACAGTATTTTCAGTATCATATCGATGTATATATTTTAATCTTATTTATGAATAATTTTGTAGTTAAATTGATTTGCATGAAAAGTTACATGTACTTAATGTTCCTTCTATAAAAATATTTTTCTGGTTTTATTTCTTCTGTTTATCCAATTAGAAGTTCAATAGCTTACTTTTGAGCAAACTAACTATTAACATATTTACTTCTTACCTGAAAAAAATTTATAATAATCTTGGATAACATTCATAAAATGGAGGATAATGGAGATATAGATGATTTTGATATCCTTATATATAATACAAGAAACTGTTTTTTGTCAACACAACTCCTCCATTATTTCTTGACCAATTTAAACGGTTATGATGTCAAAAAATGTGCCTTTGTTCATAGTTGTGCAATAAGGTCTTAATCATCAATATTAAGTACATTTTTCGGTCATAAGAATAACATGTAGAGAGATTTAAATGAATCGAAAAGTAACAGATGTTAAAATGTAAATAATGATTTCCAAAAATTGTTACAGCTATTGGAATATAAACAATGGTGTTTGTAATATTGAGGAGGTTGTTATAATGTTCATATGTTAAACGGGGTAAGGTTGAAATCATGGTCTTATTCACTTTCGATTTTTGGGCTCCCTCTACTGGACTTGAAGGTTTCAATGGTTATATAATGCAGTTATTTTATTCTATAATTACTATTCAGCTGTTAAACAAATTAAATGAACACGTTTGAAATAGATTAAGTAAGTGGGTGTTTACAATAAACAGTAGGAAGCAATGCTAGTATTATGAGTCAGATACTGTAAATAAATTAAATATTGTGATTTTATACTATACAGTTAACCTATCATTATTTATAGTCAAAAGACACAGGCTGAGGTGTAACGACCACAGTGAGTGACGGGGTTGGCACTCAAAGCATGCAGGGGTGTCCCCTAATTATGATTAAATGCTGTAAACTTCTATGACTGTTTCTTGCAGCTAGATATGTTCATGTTGCTTCCATATTAAGCTTAAGATATTCCATTACTGTATCTTGCTTTGTAAGGAGAGTTATTTTCAACATTGTCAACAGTTTTTGTAATCTTGGTGGTTCAGACAGCTCTTTTTTATGTAATTTTTAAACAAATGAAACAGAGTTATCACACATAATCTATTTCCTTAAATGTAATGATAAGCCTTAGTTCCTCTTCATAGGTTCCATTCACGTGTACATACATTTGTATATTTTCAGTATCATCTCAAATTATTCATTAATGAACAAGCAGGAAAGTTCAATGAAGCCATTTTTAATATCATCCTGAGAGATTACATACTGCTATAGCCTATGATATTATAGACAGCTGGCACCACTGGGCATTGTACGACAGGTTCAGGCAAATGGCACAAGTCAATGATTGGCATCCTAGTACTAGTTAGAAGCCAATTACTGGAGTGGTTACAGACATCGTGTAAGCAAGGCTTTGATGCCTGCAACATTTAGTGAACAGGAATCATAACTATTTAGTTGATTATGCACTTTGATTATGCAGATTCTCTTTGAAACTGATTTTTAAGTGGTTAAAACTGTTCTTTACATTTATAGGATAGGTCGTTTTGAACTGAGGAAATTTTATTTTTTAACAAAAGTCAAGATTTCTCAAGATTTAATATTTTTACTGTCACAAAACACATAACAGTGCATGGACAAAAGTCAAAAATTTTATACTAAATTTAACAAAACTTTGTACAAGAATTAAAAAACATTATACCAGTACAATGTACAAATAATTAAAATAGACGTAAAATACAATTTAATATTCAAATGCCTAGAACAATAAAATTAGATGAAAAACAATTAAAGATAAATTAATGTAAGACTACATCATAGGAATAATGTTAACATATAATCTAGATCGTAATTCTAAAACTAGTTATGGCTGTCCCAATTTACAGTTAAAATGTTGAACTCTTAACACGTTGACTGCTATACATGCAGACGATTTTGCATACATAGTGACAAACTACACATAATGAGAGCTTGCACATAGTGACAGCCTTCACATTGTAAAAACCTACGTAAATAGTGACGAATTACACACAGTGAGAGCTTGCACATAGTGACAGCCTTAACATTGTGAAAACATACGTACATAGTGACAACCTACACGCAGTGAGAGCTTGCACATAGTGACAGCCTTCACATTGTGAAAACATACGTACATAGTGACAACCTACACGCAGTGAGAGCTTGCGCCTAGTGACTTACATTGAAGATTTTCGTTCAACTCATGGGCCGTAGCCCTTAAAAGGTGAAATAAAAAGTACTTACAGGTGAAAAAAAAGTTTTACTATATAATAGTATTGACCCACCCGCCCACCCATACACGTACAGAGGTATTGGTAGTAGTACCACTGTACGTGTAGGGGTGAGTGGGTGGGTAGGTGGGTTAGTACCACTGTACTTGTAGGGGTGGGTGGCTGGGTACAATTGTCAGAGGACAGCATACACTCTGGTTGGTAGCCTATGTAACTGCTATTGTACCCCTCACCAGGGCCGCCCAGAGACTTTTGGTGGCTCGGGGCAAAGTTTAGCATGTGGCCCCTCCTTTCACGTCAAAAAATACCTATACCACGTCTATATCTGAAAGTTAAAAACAAAAAAACTACTCAGCATTAGTGTTTTCAGATGCTAATTTGAGATCAGGAAGTCGGTGGGATGGTTTATTGTTCATTCCCTGTCAGTAAAAATCCATGGGTCGGATCTGGGTCGTCAGCTCCTGGGGATGCGCCAAGAAGGCAAATGTATGGCAACATTTTCAAAATGCACCCAAACAATGTCACAAACACTTTATATTTCACTAAAAACTAATTGTTATATATTTACAATATTTACAACGCCATCCAATAATATTTGTTCCTGTTTCCGGTCACTTCCAAGGTCATCATCACTTTCATTACGATCAGCCATTTTTATTTAAATTAACACTATTACTTCACTAAATGATAATAAGCTATATAAAACACTAATAAAAATAAACTATATACAAATATAATATAAGCAACTACTCACTAAATACTATAAAAACAACAACTTGTATAAGAAAACTCAAAAAATCGCTAGGCGGAAACGACGAACACAAAAATATAGCACGTGTTGCACTAAAGGAGCGGACGACATACAGTCTTCCCTCCACAAGAGCTGAGCTCACACTGCCTAGTATAAGAGAACATTGCAGCGCGACACGGATCCGGGGCACGCGCACTCGGCGCTTGACCACGCGGGACCCGGAACCGGGTCGTCAGCACTCAACGTGTTAAACAATCATTATGTCTTGTATTATAAGCATGAAAATCTGCATTGATATTAAATAAATTAAATTTCCATGAACAAAACTGAGCAAATGGAATACATAAAGGGACTAAAATGTTAGAATTCGGAGTTGTACAAACCAAGGTTTACAAGGTGTTAATGCAGGTAAATTGCATATTAATCTAATAGCCTTTTTTTGGAGTGTACAAAGTTTCATACAATTGCCACAAGATCCTCAGAGAACAAGTCAATATGTCAAAATACTTTGAATGTGAGCAAAGTATACAGTTAGTAAAATACAATTAATTATCAACTGAGTTTCTTACTTTTCTATGCATATATAAACCTTTAACCATTTTTTTGGATACATAATCAAAATGAGAATTCCATGATAATCTAGAATCTAACAATAGCCCTAAAAATTTTAAATTATTGTTATCTGGAGAGTTTGAAACATTTCTATTGTAGGTAAATGATAAATCACAGATTTTTTCCGTTTTTAGCGACAAGTTATTAGCAGCACACAAGTCCTGAAGTAATGTAAAACTAGAATTTCATTTATCATTATCTAAATATTGACTTATATTAATGACGCTATTTACACAATCGTAATCCGGGTTGGACCGTGTCTGGTTATTATGTACACTATGTACAAATTGCCGACGTTTCGAGCACATTGCAGCACTCATCTTCAGGGCGACACACTCTGCTACTCGATCCACAGAGTATAACATTACCACAGAGTTATATATTACCTTGTTTAAGTAGTTAAGCTAGATCATTAATCACATTATGAACTAGCTTAACTACTGCATTACATGTACTCCTATTAGGCCTATAACTGTACTGTTTATCAGTAAATACACAAACATTTTCAAAATGGTCTGATATTTCTTTTTGAAGTAAAAATTCAAAAATATTTGACACAATAGGAACAATTGATATAGGTCGATAATTGTTTTCATCATTCCTTTCACCTTTTTATAAACAGGTACAATCTTGATATTTGTCATTAGATGTGGGAAAACAGTGGATGTCAGTACAGGAGCTAATTCTGACATCCAGTTTATACAATAATTCCTAAACATCTGAGGTAGTACAATGAAAAGAGGCCAAAGTATAATTGCTATTGCGAGGTGAGATTCAGTAGACAGATGAACAAATTTAGGAGTCTGAGGATCCACTGAGGTATATTCATTCATGGTAACAGATAGGGATTTCCTTAGGACTTTTTTAAAGAACTAACAAAGCGCCGGAAGCTATAGGATTGTTTGGCATTGAGCCCTCAGCATAATTCTTAAAGCTTTGTAGATTGCTTTGCACAGGTTCCTACAGCTTCTTTGTAGATGTGAGAACAAATAATAATAAGTTGAAAGAAGGGGGTTAGTTTCTGAGCTGACTTCTTCAAAATCACCTAGTTAATAATGTTGTCATAAAATCACTTTTGGAAGTGATTTTATGACAAAACCCAGACATAAGGCTCAAATATGTCTGGGTGAGCCACACTGCATGCAGCCTTCTCCCAAGTAGGATCCAGTCTACCAACTAACTAATCAAAACTAGCTACCATATTATACTTTTTAATGTTATAGCTGCCACACTACAGTTATTATAGGTTCATCCATTTATTCAATTTATAAGATTAAAAAATGGTGTCTAAAATTAAGAATGATTATCCAAACCAAATTCATCATACTAACAAATATAATACAGCACCAGCTTTCATACATACTAGTCTTTCATTTTGTTCACTTCCCTAAATTTGTTTTTACTCAAATGACATAGTTATAAAACAATAATGAAATTTAACATATATCTTACTTTCTTGCAGGAAATGGATATAGGTATAATACCAGGGATCCTTGGGCTTATCTTTCTTGTAGTACTCATTGGCTTTGTGTTGTACTACATATCAGTTTCTTCAATGAAAGAGAAAACTTACGATGAAGTAAAGGCTGAACAGAAAAAGAAAGCTGAAGAATATTTGGCTCAAGGGAGAACAGCTAAAGAGAAAGCGAAAGATAAGAAACTGAAGAAGGCTGGTAAGAAAGTTAAGGAAAAGAAAAGTTCAGAGTCTGTTGAACTTTCATCAGAAGAAGGCGATACTACAAAGAATCATGTTGCTTTCGTAGAACCTCCAGTTGTTGTTGATGCTGAGCCAGTGGTAAGTTATTGTTATTGTCAACTTTAATATTTTGGAGACAATGTTATCAAGTTTTTAATACTTTCACTTTGATATGTTGTTGAACAAAATTATGGAATTTATTTTCACTTGATAAATGTCAGTTTTTACATTGATGTCAAATTTAAAATGGTAAAAAAATTTGGTTTACTACCAAATTTTATAATATTTATTTCAGAATGAGAACTACCATGGTAATAAAAACTAACTTGAAAATATAGTTGTTAAAACAAATTTTAAACACATGAAGGCACTAATTATCACTAGATTTATGTGTATTTCTGTAGATACCTATTGATTTCAGTTCATAAAGTATAATTTTCTGATATGTTAATATTAACGCACAATCATGTGACTAAGTTGATAAAAAGCCTAAACAAGATAAGTCATGTTTTAATACTGGGTTTAGCACAAAAGCCTAGCATAAATAATTTAGAATAAAAAATGAAGCACCATTGAGTATAAACATGTGTAGAGAGGACATCCGAAAGTGCCTAAGTCAAGGCCACTTGCAGTGAATTTACTAAACAGGTCTGAAAACTAATTTAAATTTAGATACAGTATTTTGTTGTTTCATCCAAAAGGAAATGCTACAAACTTTTAAAAAAAAATTGTTTTTCCAGTTCTCATGACAGTTCTCTTATGAGTAATTTGATAGTTCTGAGACCCAGAAAGAACACTGGATAGCTGACACCTGTATTAGACAGAGAGGTGTGGCAACCAAGTATTGCTGACTGCTCACTCCACACATTCTTACTGACTCATTGAACTTAACATGTGTTGTCACACTTGTAGCATCCATTACATTTTAAATAATCATGCATCCTTGGGATTTTTTAACATTTTTCTTTACTAACCAATATTTTGCAGATTTTAGAAATATTTTTCTCTCAAACTCTGGAAATGACATGTTATTTTACTCTAAATAAATACAGGAAAATTCGTTCAGAAACTGTTCAGTCATAATTATAATTTCAGAATAAACTGTTTGAAATTTAGCAACTGTTCTGGCTAATTTACTTTGATTGATTATTGTTCCACATTAGGCCTTCTCACATATTTCTGTTGGTTTTAATTCTCATTTTCAATTAATTTTTTTAATGATGCTAAATAATGTTTGGAATGCTTTTTAAATCATACATTTATTTATAAAATATTTATAAAGGTATAAAATAAAAAGTGACTCATTAAAGTTACTGCTAGTTTAAATTGCATTGCATTTACACAGACCTACAATAATTGTCCACTAAGTTTCAAAACAGCTGCTAATGTGAGACACAACCGTTAACATTGGATGAACACTATGTGTATATAAAATTGATGCTAATACTGAAGTACTTTTGGCAAGCTAGACACTAAGTTTTGCATGTTGAGAAATTGTTGATGAGGTTTTAAAAATGTATTTAAAATAACTATAAATGAACATTTGGTTTGTCATAATACAACCCTCATTTAGAAACATGCATTTTGTCACCATTGGTGATTTCAACATCAATGTTTCAGATCTTGGTAGCTCAGACTTGAAAAATGTCCAATTTTCTCAACTACCAGTAAATTAAAACATTACTTTTTTGATTTCATAAGCAGTTTTGGGGTCATATATTATTAGTTTTGGGGGCAACCATTCTAAAGCACTTTTCGACAAGCTATGAATATAAATTTAGAACTTATATTTGATTTTTGGCATTGATCATGAAAACTATTTAATACACTGCAGTGGAGATTGCAGCACGATGTTGCTCTACGTAGTTTAGTGTGTGAGCTGTGGTGTTTGTGCGGGCTAACAGCTGTTAGTAAACAAGGTTAACAACACATAAATGAATTGCTGATCTCAGAATGACATTGGAAACTGTCTGTCTGGAGAAGCGTGATACACACAACTTATGTTTGCTGATTGTTCTATGAATTAGCACAATGTGACTGATTTGTAATAGTAAAACTATACTGTACTATAGAGACTGTTTTTTTTTTTTTTTTTTTTTTAACTACACCACCATTGGAATCCTTTTTTTTAACTGCGCCACCATTGGGATCCTTTTAAACTAAAAAGGTGACAACAAACTTTAAATGGGGGAACATTCCCTGGTTTTTGGAATTGATTAAAAATATGTAGGAAACATTTTGCTAAATGGCCACCATTTTCCAATATGGAGACCAACTCAGTTTTTTTGTAATGGAACACCCAATATTTTATGGTGGTTTTGGATTGTAAATATAATTTTAAGACTTGTACTTAGGTAATTTTTGATATACCGAACTGTATACAAGTTACAAAGAGCCCAAGGTTTAATATAATACAGGTAGGCCTAGGCCTATCGGTTATAAGTGGGCTAGTAGACTACTATAACAATAGCCAGCTGTTAATTATAATCATTCCATTGTTGGCACATAAATAATTACAATTGCCTGTACTTTTATGTCATATTTGGCATCTTGTCAAGTGAACTTTTCATCTGAAACTCAATTCAGTACATTTTGAAACATAATTTGGTTAACGCTCTTCTTCCTTTCTTTCCTTTAAGAAAATTGAAAAATATAACCTATAAACTTTCAGACTGTCCAACATTAGACTATGTGCCACTTATTCTGCATTAAAAATTAATTTTTTGCAACTTTCTTGTAGGGAAGAAAAAAAGGTAGGATAGTGTGAACCAAATTATGTTTCAAAATGTACTCAATTGAGTTTCCAGATAAAAAGTCAATATACCAAATATAATGCATGAAAGGTTCATGCAGGTCCAACTAATGTTCTAAAATGTCCTGATTGGGGCATCAGATCACAAATTTACTCACCAAAAATTAAATTTAAAAAAATGTTTTAAATACAATGTGGGGGGGTTTTTTGGCCGAATCTCCTGTTTGAACAAAGCACTGTTTCCTAGTAAAAGCAAGTGTTTAAAATTCTTTTATAACATTCTGTTCTTAAAATAAAGTATTCACCGACAAAGTGCTGTGTGTTGTTTTATAAATATTGTATATACGTAAAGCTATACTGACATAACTTGTTTAGTAATTATAGGTTTTATTTAAGTAAGTGTCATTTTATTTATATAGTTTAAATATTCATTACAGTTTGTGGGTAGTTGAAATATGGGTAAGCATTCTGTTGTTATTAACAATAAGTAAGTTGATACCAGTGGTAAGAGTAGAGAAATAGTGAGTTTTCAGTTAACAACCCTAGATTTAATTCTCTCTCATCTTCATTACTCCAATGGGATGTTTAATATTATAGATAGAGGAAAAGAAGAGAAAAAATACCAAGAAGAAAGAGAAACCGATTTTACTCAATAAAAATGAAATTATACCTATTGCGGAGGTGCCTGTTCCTATAATTAATCATTTTGAACAGATTGTACCTAAAGATGATTTTTCTTTGAAACGTAGTATCAGTGTAAGTACCGTAAGAAGCTTTTGTTAACATCCTTCCCCACACCAGTGAGCATGCATTTATATCGGCTTTCTAAATTCCTTAAATTCATCTGTTTAGATTTTTGTCTTATTTAATTAAAATGATTATTGACTAATAAATTGTGTTACATTCTTGTTACAAAATAGTAAAAATTATTTTGTTTTAATCTGACAGGTAATATTCTATTGTACAAGATGTATCTAATACAGCAAAAAATGTATATGTAGTTCCGTGTCTAAATATTGTTAAAAACACGTTAATAGGAACATAGTTTCATTAAGTCTTCATTTTCTGTATCTCTGTAATTTTTTTCTATAAAAGTTGTATTCTGGGCATGGATCGTGGTAAAATGTAAAATCCCAACATGATAACTTAATCAAAGCCCTCATTGGAAAACAAACTATGTCATATGGATGAAAATTTCAGTCAGCCACTTTGAAACGTATAAAGATATAAATATTACTTTCTTTGTATTGTAATTATTTTGGTGTAAAGTTTCATTTTGACATCATCATTAATAAAATTGAACACTTTTTTATTTTTGTTCGTGTTAAAAGGATAAAATCCTTTCAATACAATTCAGGACATCCTATATATTTTTATGATAACCACAAACATTTTATTTATACAAAATATATTTTTTTACAAATGCATTCTCACATTTCTTGCAGCTATGCGTGTTAAAGATCTCTTGTTAATGCTGGCTTCTTTTAGACAACGCGTCTAACTTTTTCTATGTTTGTTTAATGTTTACTAATGTGATTGTAGTAGAACTTTAAATGTAAATTGCATGGGACTGCAGTGAATTTGTAGTGTAATTTTATGTATTTTGCGATTTAAAATTATTAGCTTGTTTTAACATTTAATTGTGAAGGTTTAAACTCAATTCTTTTAACTTTTAATATTTTCTTACTATCTCAGCTGATGTTCTCTGTGTGTAATAGAAAGTGGAGGAAAAACTTACATTTTTGTAACCACAAATTTAAAAATAAGTTTATTAGAATGGTCCTGTTTAACAAAGATGTCTGTCGTATTTACATTTCTCATATTCTGTTGTTTTTAAATAATGCAGTAAAGTCTCATTTTTCTGAGTGTCAATTAGCCAAGTTTTGGCTTAACTGAGGTGAGTCAACATGGAATGAGGTATTATATAAATAAAAAGGTTAGGTTCAGAAAGATGTCAGCAAATGATTAATTATTTTCTATCGAATTACTTATCTGATTTCTATATTATAGAGACACCAAAAACTGGTATGATTTGCTGTGTTGGCTCATATGCAATTTATGGGGGGAAGAGCTAAATTTGTTCTTTGCTATTTACTGCTAGGTTTTTAAAAATAACATGGAATGGTATATAAGATAATATAATAAACTACATTTATATTTTAATATTAAATGTAGTTTCTAAAATATTCTTTTATACTTGTCTTGAAGATCAAAGAAAAGAAAAAAAATCAAAAAGATCTTTGTAAATATTTTATTTAATGGGCACTTGGGCACATCTCTTTTTCTGACTAACATATAAATCTGTAACTCCCGTTAAAGTTTGGAACTTTCGCAAACTGGTTTGTATGAATAGGTCTAGACATTAGGCTGTTCTTTTTTGACCTATCATTTTGTATTTCTCAAATATATTTTATTTTCCTAAGAGTGCTAAAACATCTCTCATATTCTGCCATAGTTATTTTTTGAGATTTTAATATTTTTAAAAACGAATCCTGAAAAGATTTGTAACAAATCTAATTAGTTAGAAAATTGATATCATTCTACAAAACATGTCATACTGAAAAAGAACTATGAGATCATTATTTGAAATTCCTTTTAATATAATTGAACCATAAAAGTTTGTAAACTTGTTTACTAGAGTTTGGGAAAGTAATTTCTCTTAGAGCAGAAGTTTTTGGATCAACTATATTGAGAAACCGTAAGAAATGTACGAGTTTTTCATAATGTTCTTTTATTTGATTAATTAATATAAACAGTTTTTTAATTAGCATAATACGTGTTGGTACATATACAGTACAAGTAAACGTCACACAACACAAATTTATTACAATATAAGCACAAAATGCACAAATATTATGGTGATCGATTTCGGTGAACCACGCTCACCTTCCTCAGACCAGAGGGATTCACAAAAGAATGGAAAACGGTGTTCAACAACTCAATTTATAGGCCTATGATCACGTGACCCCATTGGCTGGAATCGTCAAAATGGCGGCTGCTGTGATATTATTGGTTAATTCCTATTGTCTGTTACTTCTCTTCTTTTATTCGCTGAAAATACATTATTAAAAACTATTTCGGAATCAAAATTAACCTGTTCATTCATTAATTTATCACGATCCTTACATTTTTCTTTAAAAATAAATAACTCTTCCCAAGCATTCATGTTACGACCCTTCTTACAAAATTTTAGAATATCTACATTTTCATCTATTTTATTCAAACTGTGGGTACAATTCAGAAGGTGTTTAGCTACATTAGATCTTTCAGGCTTATTATTTTTAAAAGCAGAGACATGGTTTTTATATCTTTTGCTAAAATTTACAGTCTGACCTATGTAAAACATATTACAATCATTACAGTTAATCCTATATATTCCTGAATTATTAAATTTATCTTCACTTTCAATATTCGGGTGTAAAATGTTGGACATAGTATTACAAGTCTTAAAAGCTACTGATAAATTGAATTTCTTAAATCTATTACCAACTCTTTGTGTAAACGGCCCATTGTAATGGATGGATACATACTTCTTTTGTTCTTTATCGGATTTTTCTTTTTTAAGTGTTGTTCGTCTATCGTCTCGAATTTTGTTTTCTATTTTCTTTTTTATTCTACTTCCAATTTCATCAATCATTGATGCTTTGTATCCATTTGCAATAGCTATTGATTTTATTAAATTTATTTCCTGTTTTCTATCTGCAACACTTAATGGTATTGAATACGCCCTATATAACATACTTCTGAAGCTAGCTGTTTTGTGAGACGGGGAATGGACAGAACTGTTATTTATGGTACAATTGGTTTGAGTAGGTTTCCTGAAAATTCTATATGAAAGTTTGTTATGATCACGAATTATTTTTAGATCCAAAAAGTTAATTTCATTCATAGATTCAAATTCACTGGTAAAACTAAGCTTCTGGTGGTGACAATTAAGTATATTTAACATATTATCTAAGTCATTACATGATTTCTCGTTAAACAAAACCAGAATATCATCGACATAACGGGTGTAAAATATGATATCATGTTCCTTTTTTAATTTATCTAAAATGGAGTCTTCATGATACTGTAAATAAACTTCTGATAAAATGGCTGACAGTGGACTACCCATAGCTAAACCATCGTTTTGTAAGTAAAATTTGTTATTGAAACGGAAGTAATTTTTTTTTCAAGATAGTTTTGAGCAACTTTACAATTTGATTTACATACATTTTTTCATATTGTTGTTCTACAAGTTTTTCCTTAACCCTTTGCACTCTGACGTCCGATATTTCGGACAATTGAGTTTATGCCAAAAACTCCGACGTCCGAAATTTCGGACGATCACTAAATGTGCCAAAAACTCCGACGTCCGATTGATCGGACGTTCAAAATATATTTTTTGCTGGCTTTATATACTTTCAAAATGCGCTCAAATTACGATATAATAAACTTCGATAGTTATAGTTTAGCGTAGTAGTACTTTATAGTGTACTCTATGGAATATTATTTTTCAGCAGTCGTTTTTTACAGCTGTTTTGACGCGTGCGAACGACTGGGACCGACACAGTCGCATGGTTTTGCGCGGGAACCGTCAGACACACATGCTAATAAATCAATACTTCCTAGTCTGTAAATACTGTATATATATATATATATCTTTATTCATCTGTGTTTTTTCAAGTTTCTATAACATTTCATTTTATCAGCTGTTTGACAATTTTTATTATTTTACGATTTTTGACCTTGTGGCTTTAGCAACAAACATTTTATAATTAAATATATATATATATATATTTTAGAATTTTTCATTGTTACTGATACATTATACATCATTTGAAGTTATAAAATAAATGAGACTAGTGCTGCAGAATCAAAGTTGATCAGAGAACATAATACACTGTATATATGCAAAATTTAGAATTTGTCAAGATTTCAACAAATGCTTACCAAGGACTTATTTATGAAGTTAAGTGCATGAAATTTTGCATAAAAGTTTGAAATTATACAAGGAACATAATTATAACAATGATTTATAATAGGTCAATGCAATTTTTTATAGTTATAAGGGTTCAAAGTTAATTTTTTAAAAACCATTTAGGTATACATTTTTAATAACATAAAAAATATATATATATAAATTATTTTAATTTTATAATTTTATTTTTTTTACATGCAGAATATTATAACAGAAACAACAAAACGTAAATCATAGTTCTAAGTTATAAAATAACTAAATTATGAATTTTTTATAAAACCCTTACAATATTGGCAAAATGGGCTTGGAGTTTTTCGCTAGTACTTTACTAACATGGACTGGAGTTTTTGGCACCGACCAACATTTTTGTCCAGAGTGCAAAGGGTTAACTAAGTTAATCACTTCATCAACTGGAATATTAGTGTATAGATTACATATGTCAAATGAGGCTAACCTAGTCTTATTACACAATTTTACATGACTGACCTTATCAACAAAATCAATACTGTTCTTAACGGTATATTTATATTCAAGGTTCAAAGCAGAAGTCAAAATATTGGACAATATCTTTGATACGTTGTAAGTAGGCGCAGATTTGAAATTTACCAGGGGCCTAATAGGTACATTAGGTTTGTGAATTTTCGGAATACCATTCATTGTGGGTGCCTTAGGATTATTCATAAAAGCTCTAAAACGAACATTATCAGTAATAACTTTTGTACAAGATTTTACAACTTTATTAATTTCATCCTGATATTTATTTGTAGGATCACCTTTTAGTTCTTGAAATTTATTTTCCTTGATAAAATCTTCAGTTTTAGTAATATAATCTTCTTTTTTCAGAATTACAATTGCGTTGCTCTTATCCGCTTTAACTGCGACTAGATTAGATGCGACTAGATTAGAGAAATCATGTAATGACTTAGATAATATGTTAAATATACTTAATTGTCACCACCAGAAGCTTAGTTTTACCAGTGAATTTGAATCTATGAATGAAATTAACTTTTTGGATCTAAAAATAATTCGTGATCATAACAAACTTTCATATAGAATTTTCAGGAAACCTACTCAAACCAATTGTACCATAAATAACAGTTCTGTCCATTCCCCGTCTCACAAAACAGCTAGCTTCAGAAGTATGTTATATAGGGCGTATTCAATACCATTAAGTGTTGCAGATAGAAAACAGGAAATAAATTTAATAAAATCAATAGCTATTGCAAATGGATACAAAGCATCAATGATTGATGAAATTGGAAGTAGAATAAAAAAGAAAATAGAAAACAAAATTCGAGACGATAGACGAACAACACTTAAAAAAGAAAAATCCGATAAAGAACAAAAGAAGTATGTATCCATCCATTACAATGGGCCGTTTACACAAAGAGTTGGTAATAGATTTAAGAAATTCAATTTATCAGTAGCTTTTAAGACTTGTAATACTATGTCCAACATTTTACACCCGAATATTGAAAGTGAAGATAAATTTAATAATTCAGGAATATATAGGATTAACTGTAATGATTGTAATATGTTTTACATAGGTCAGACTGTAAATTTTAGCAAAAGATATAAAAACCATGTCTCTGCTTTTAAAAATAATAAGCCTGAAAGATCTAATGTAGCTAAACACCTTCTGAATTGTACCCACAGTTTGAATAAAATAGATGAAAATGTAGATATTCTAAAATTTTGTAAGAAGGGTCGTAACATGAATGCTTGGGAAGAGTTATTTATTTTTAAAGAAAAATGTAAGGATCGTGATAAATTAATGAATGAACAGGTTAATTTTGATTCCGAAATAGTTTTTAATAATGTATTTTCAGCGAATAAAAGAAGAGAAGTAACAGACAATAGGAATTAACCAATAATATCACAGCAGCCGCCATTTTGACGATTCCAGCCAATGGGGTCACGTGATCATAGGCCTATAAATTGAGTTGTTGAACACCGTTTTCCATTCTTTTGTGAATCCCTCTGGTCTGAGGAAGGTGAGCGTGGTTCACTGAAATCGATCACCATAATATTTGTGCATTTTGTGCTTATATTGTAATAAATTTGTGTTGTGTGACGTTTACTTGTACTGTATAATTAATATAATGCAAACCTCCTTTGAAGTAGCACTTAAATTTTCAAGTGGGAAGGCAAGTCAAGTTGTTGGAGAATGTCTATTTATTAGCACCCTCACAAATCCTAAAACACATTTATCAAGATTCAGAAATATGTTAACAACCGTAACACTATAGAATCTTGTTTTTTAATTTTACTGTGCAATATTTCACTTTAAAACCTGCAAAGAAAGTTAAAAACAAAAACTCTTCATTTATATAACTTTTTTGATCAAAATGCAAAATTAAAAAAAAAACCATTGATGAAAAACACAAACCGTCCAACCATTTCACTGACTGACAAAACGCAAAACTATCACAAACTGGCTTTACAGGGTACATCTGTACAATTCATCTGATTGTACACATCCAAAGTCAGTATTATTTACATCCTTTTTTAAATCTTCCATGTAAATGTCATACATACAGTCTAATAGGTCATTTTGAATAGTATGGAACACATACACTGTCAAGACAATAATTTTTAATAAATCGAAAATTAAAAATGATTGTTAATCTTCATTTGAATATTCATAATTTGTTATGATTTAAAGAGTTTCATCGTGGTCTCTAAAAGTTAATTCATGGCTACCACAGAATATTAAAAAAAGTCATTGTTTTATTCACGATCTGTATATTTTGTTATAACTGTTTTTTGTATTAATATACTTACAGCTGAGTAGATTTTTTATTAGAAATATTAACAGATTTAAACATTTTAAACCTGGACAAATAGGCACTAAATTGTTCATATTTTTTTTTTTTTAATTTCCTTACTTAAATTCTTAAAATCTTGATAGCTCTTTTTGTCAATTTTCAACGTCCTCGATTTTATTGTCCCCAAATAAAATAAAAGTAAACTCTTCTATAATAACAGTCAACCAAAGCTTTTTTTATAAACCAACAACTAAAGAATTATCTATTTGTGTTACCATCCGTAGGGGAAAAGTTAAAATCGTTTAGCTAATGAGGCCCTAACCTCTTTTCCATATTTTCTCCTAGTTTTGAACTACAAAATGGCACTTTTAATACTTATTAAAAGTGCCATTTTATAGTTTTGTATTCATTTTCATACAAGAGTATCAATACAAAATAAATAAAAAAAATCTGCCGTTGAAATAGATATATCATTAAATAATTCTAAATTAAATCCTTATACAAGAAACAATATAATCAGAAAACCTGTGGGCCAGTGGAGATGGGCCATAAACTGAGCAGTGCCACAGCTGCATGTGGCCCACTCCAACTGCCAGCGCACGTTCAAGCGAAGTTGAGGTTCTTGTACCCCCATTTGTTTAGCAAGTTTACTGAGTTTAATGTTTTTGAAATATTATTAATAATAGAGCCTTTTCTTTGTTATTTTTTAAAATTTTATATAATTTTTATTCTTACTTTTTATTCTTTTAAAATTATATAATCCTGCTGAATTGCCATACGCATTGGATTGGATGAAGCAGCAAGGCGCATTGTTGTATCTTAAACTGACAAGTTTAAGATACCGCTCTTCCTCTAGGGGACTGCCATTTTCTAACTTAGTGCACCACTCATTATTTTAATAAATTTGTTTGACCAATTGATGTATATATTTTTAATATAATTTATGTATATATTCAGAATATATAATTGATGTAATCTGAATAGTATCTTATACTATAAAACGAGCAAGGAATTGTATGTATGTATGTATGTACCTATTTCCAGTCATTTTATTTCAAAAACGGCTCTACCGATTTTCTTCGTACTTTGTCTATAAAAGGTTTTCTACCTCAGGAATCCAATGGATTTGGTGACAATTTTGAGAAAACTCATTTTCTATGAGTTTTCACGATTCCAAAAGTACACAGTAAGAATATAGAAGACAGGCGGGTGGGTCAATACCACTGTTTAATGTTTACTATTTACTATTTCAACATGTGAGTTATGATTTTAATTTATTTTTTTAAATAACACATGTTTTTCTGAATCTGTTAAAATGTAAACAAACCAAATATTATTGTATTTTTCTTACCTATGTCTAATATACACAATTTAGTTATTCTCGAACTTTATTTCATTTTTATTATAATTTCTTCGAGCCGGATTACAGCAAGCAAGATAAATTTACAGTTCATTGATAACTTCAGTTCAGTGTATTTTAACTTTTTCTTAGATGCCAGGCAGACGTCCTCCAAAACGACGCAAGTTTAATTTTAATAAAAATGAGCCACCAATACCGAATTTAAATAAATCCCAAGATACTGAAACATGCTATGAAGCTGAAATTGAAAATACAGATCTTGATTCAAACAATGAAACAAATCTTATGACTTGTAATAATAATACTTTGCAAACAACTTCTACAAATAATTCTGGAAATACCTTACAAACTTCTAGCAACTTTCTTAATTACGATTTGCCATCAACCTCGGGGGTAACACCGAGGTTTTTGTAACACCGAGAATTATTTGTAGAAGTTGTTTGCAAAGTATTATTACAAGTCATAAGATTTGTTTCATTGTTTGCATCAAGATCTGTATTTTCAATTTCAGCTTCATAGCATGTTTCAGTATCTTGGGATTCATTTAAATTCGGTATTGGAAGTCAGCGATTAGATGATATGAACCCGATCGGAGATCGGCTTTCCTGGTACTTTTCTTTAAACAGTAACCTCCTAAATATAACAGTACATTATTAATACTTAGGCCCTTATTTGTGTTCCATCCAGCAACCTTACAGATACGTTGAGGAAAGGTTCAGAGAAGCGGGGCAGAGTGGGAGTACTTTTCTAAAAACGTTTATTCTTTCTGATCAGCTGATTGAAAACTATTAACAGTATTAGTTAACGGTGTATTTCTAAATCACGTTTCTGAATGTATTCGCCTATTTATTTTTTATTGATTAGGCCTTAGAAAACATTTTGAATAAATTCATTAATTGTTTACTAATAGTAACATTTAAAAACTGTAAAGTTATGCATCTCATTAATTTTTGAATATGGATTACTTTTATATTATTTATGAAAGTGATTCAAAAAGTTAAAATCTTAGATGTGTAATAAAGTATTCATTCCACAGTCAAAGTAAAAAAATGGTGTCAAATGTATACAATTTGTGAGAGAATTTTGTGGATATAAAACATTTTTTATTTAGTTTTTAATATAATAAATGTTTACCATTTATGGTATCCCCCACAATTTTAACTATAAAAATAAATAGCATGTGGTTTTGACGTTTTCAGTATACATGGTGGCGCACAAAATGATCCAACATTCGTTTTGGTAGTATTTATTCCGGTTACCTATTATTACTGTGTTGTAAGTTGGCACAACTATCAGCTATTTATGGAGATTAGTTCCCTCTGTTTCCGCTTCCGTTATTATTATTGTTGCTGTTGCAAGATGGCTGACAAAGTAAGATTGTCTGTGGATCAACGCATAAAGACTGTGTTGTTTTTTAATGAAACAAAAAGTGTGGTGCTTACACAAAGATGGTTTCGTGCTCATTTTCAAACTCGCTGGTCACCATCATTTAAAACTATTCGTAGACTTTATGAAAAATTTAATAGTGATGGCTCAGTTTTAGAGAGGAAACGTCAACGGCCTTCCACTGTCCGTACTCCACAGAATGTTGAAGCTGTTAGAGCAGCGTTGGTGAAGAGTCCAGGCAGCAGATCTTCACATTTCTAGGCGATCTGTGCAGATAATTTTAAAAGATTTGCATTTGTATCCATACAAAATTATAGTGTTACCTAAATTAACGATTGACAACAAACTTCAACGAATGGTTTTCGCAGAATGGGCTGTTAATCAAGACATATTGATTAACAATGTATGGTTCTTAGATGAGGCACATTTTCACTTAGACGGTGTTGTAAATAAACAAAATGTGCGTTTTTGGGCTTCCGAAAATCCACTCATGCTACATGAAAAAGTGTATCATGCTCCAAGAATCACGGTATGGGCAGCCATCTCGAGCCATGGGCTAATATAGGGCCATTCTTTTTTGAAAATACTGTGAATAGTGAGCGTTATCTAAACATGCTACGTAATTATTTTGTACCTCAACTTATCACAAAAGGGTTTCAATTAGAGAAACAGTGGTTCATGCAGGATGGAGCCAGATCACACAGGGCTAATGTTTTAGATTTTCTGCATAAAAATTTCAACCAGAATGTAATTTCAAGCCGATTTCCTAATCCTTTTGCATGTGGCCATAACTGGCCCCCAAACAGTCCTGATTTGAATACGTGCGATTATTTTCGTTGGGGATTTCTGAAGGAGAAGATCTTTCCTAAACATCCTAACACACTGATGGATCTGCGAGTGCTAATCATTGAGGCATGTAACGAGATAACCGAGGATATGTGTCGCAGAGTCATCAATAACATAGGAGTTCGTGTTGAAGCAGTTGTCAGACAAGAAGGTGGCCACATTGAACATGTAATGTCCTCAAACTAATGTCCAGGTATGCAGTAGACAATTTATATCAAACTTTACTGTATTGCATTCACAATATATTTTCTTTAACAAAAATAAATGTTGGATCATTTTGTGCGCCACCCTGTATAAGAAATTTATTCTTTTCGTAACACCATAATATTATTAAATAATAAACTGAACTTTGTATAGCAAGAATATTTATTTCTCTTTGAACGCAAAAAGGAATTAGTAGTACATGTTCAGAATAGTTAGTTTAATATTGTAACTTTTATTATTCCACTACCAGTCAAGTCCGTTAGCGCGGTTAGGCTGGGCCATCTGTACATATTTTTGTTATGAAGATGTTATGTTGAAGGAAAATTTGATTGGATCATAAAATTATTGGGAATATTTTTCAAATTGAAAATAAGAAAATTGATAGACTAAGTTTGATTTTCTAAATTTGAACTCATTTAAATTAGAATATTTGTAAAATATGCATCAACATTTGATTTATTAAGAGGTCCCTCATTAATGATAGTAATAGTTTTCTTTTTCTATAATTTCTGCAATTTTTATGATCCCAAATTCATAAGACTAGTAATTGCTAAGTAATCTAAAGAATAGTAGCTTTATTTTCTTTATCTATATTTATAAAAGAGGATGTTTGTATATATATATATATATATATATATATATATATGTTTGAAGTTTATGCGCTGCCAAACCATCCAACCAATCGCCATGAAACTTTAGGATGTTGTCCTGTATACCCGAGATGGTTTCTGTGAAGTTTGATGCAGATCCGTCCACAGGGTCCCGCCCCACGGGCTCCTAAAGATCCCATGTTATTCAAATGGAGAATCTGAATTGTTTACAAAAAAACATATGACTGTGTGGTTTAATGTAGTTTCACATGCCATAAGCAGATTGAAGTTCTCACAACAACAGTACTGTATATGTTTTGATTTATTGTAGTTCTACATTTCACCTTGAGAGTAGCATGTTTTTTTCTATAATTCTTTTTATTGCTTTATTTTGGTATGTCAATGAAAAATGAAAGGCGAGACAACGTCCGCCGGGTTCAGCTAGTAGATTATAAATGTTAATGAATGTTCTCATGAATTTTCTTAGAGTAATTAATTGTTGTTTGCATGTAGTTATTGTTGTTTTTTTTTACACTTTTCAATTTAGTATGATTTACCTTTATTAATGTATTATGATGATTACTTTACTCGTTAAATAAATAAATGGATTCTTTTGTAATATTTCTCATTCAACTTTTATTATTTGTAATATATATCTGGTCTTGGTTTGTATTTTTATTCTGCAATTTAATTCTAATACAGTAATCCCTGGTTATACAAAGCTCAGATACCATGATATTAAATGTAACAAGGAATTCATCATATCTACTGGACCAAGATTTGAAAAAATGAAATTATTCACCGTTTTATTGGTTTGCTGACATAACAGGAAAATCTGTGATAATGTTTTGTGGGAAGGAAGAGTGTTGCTAACTGCTCTTATATAGAACTGCATTCTGTTATCATTACGTGCCGCTGTGTGATGTTTTGGTGTGAGACAGAAAGTGTGCAGTTCCCTACTCTTCATAAGATTAGTGTTGTTTAACACTATAGTGTCTACTTTCCATTGCTGCTCTCAGTTTCCATAATGTACTAATATATGGTAAAAGTGACAAGGTGGTGGCTTGTAAGCGTTGTATTGAAATAAAAATATTATTAACATTGTAAGGAAAATTCACAGCTCACTATAGTATTTAATAACCATGTAAGACATTTAGTTTGTTTTTACAACAATTGGCCTTATAGTGTTGGCCATATTTCCCTCTAGATCACTTTGTAACCAGGATCTACTTTACATTTTTATCTAAAAAATATTAAATTAATCTGTTTTCACTAAGTCTTACTCTGTATTGTTTTAACACGTTCACTGCTATAGTAAAAACACTCTAACCGACCCGGGAAACTAAGTACTATAAAATTTAATTTTACTTTTCATAAGGTATAGACAGCCCAAAAACAGCAAAACGAAGTTGGTTGTAGCATGGGAAAAAGTTGTTTATGACGTCATAAGTTGTGGTCTGGATACGGTCCATCAGCCCCTTGGGATGCTGGAAGACCAATCAATAGGTGAGCCATCACCAGGTATGGCCACCAATAGCTTAATTGGTGAACAATGAATAGCTTATTGTCCTTCAAAAAGTTAATTTTTTGAGTCCAGCAGTGTTGTTACACCAAATAGGGTTCAAAACTCCATCATCATCACTTTCGTCACTTTCGGTGTCGGAATCTTCACTTTTAATATGTCGTCGCTCAAGTCAAGGTCATCAACAGTGTTGTCAGCCATGTTTCAACAATAAAAATTACACTAAATACTACAATAATATACACTAAACACACTTATTTACATAAATAACAAACTTATTTACATGAAGAAATCACTAAATTACATCAATTGTAAAACTCCGCTCGAAAAAACGATAGATAAAAACGGAAAACGCAAAAATATAGAACGGTTCACATTCGTATAGCGGCCGACGTAAGGTCTACCTCGCGCAAGTAAATGTTACTTATTTACATAAATAAAAAACTTATTTACATGAAGAAATCACTAAATTACATCAATTGTAAAACTCCGCTCGAAAAAACGATAGATAAAAACGGAAAACGCAAAAATATAGAACGGTTCACATTCGTATAGCGGCCGACGTAAGGTCTACCTCGCGCAAGAGCTGAGCTCACACTGACTGCATAGCAACAACAGTGTAGAGTGGTATGGGCTAGGTCCACGCGCCACCAGCGCCCGGCCGGCGGTGGATCATATATATCCACCCGCACTGAACGTGTTAAACAAAGTAATACCATTGATGTTATATAATTAAGAATAATACATAAACCTTTAACTCTAAACAAGTTTTGATTTTCAATTCAAAACAACTTGCTATTTTTAAGAAATTTGTATAAATTCAAGTGTAGCAAATAAAGATTAAAGATATCAGCATTTCAAATTGACATTTTATTATAAACAAATCAAGAAGTTTGGATTCCATTAATTTGAGAAATTTTTGTGTCAGATATTAATGATTATGTTTATTATTCCTATTGCTAAATTTATGTTAAGCTAGCTAAATTTCAAATCTATTTCTTTAGTTTTGTGTACAATCATTAGTCCAAATCCTATTTCAACGTCCTTTGATATCTTATATTAAAATGTTGTTCAAATACTAAATATTTTTGCTTAATTTTTTTATATTCAGACAGACATTGTGAAATATCAACTTACATTTTTTTCTTGTAGCGTGAGGAAATAGAAGTGAAGTCTGTTGAACCTCAGAAGCAATCCAGCGGCAAGCAGCATCACAAGGCTGCTGTAACAAATCCTCCTAAAGAAGTAAAAGTAGAAAAACAACAGGCGCAGAAACAAACCCAGCCATCCCAGAAACCAGTTGAGAAAGTCACCAACTCTTCCAAATCTAGTGAAAAGCCTGTAGTAAAACCACAGGAGAAGCCTCAAGACAAGCCTAAGCCAGTCGAGGAAGTAGTTGTCAAACATGTGGCTAAACAGGTCCAAAGTGCACCTCCAGTCACAGTGACAGAAAATGCTTCCCCTTCTACTAAAAATAGCCGTAAGAAACGTAGTGACCTTGCCACTCTACAACAAATGAGTGAGTATATAATGAATACATTTCATAATAGTGAATGATATATGTCTACGTTAAGTTTTCAAAACATAGAAATAAACTCCTACAAATTTTAATATACTCTATAGTTTTTTTAATTGTATTCATTTAGTTTACACAATTTTTATAAAATAACCAAATTTTATATTTCTTATTAATTTTCTGAACTTCTCACTAGGAACATAATGATTTGCTTCTTTGATATCTTAGATGGTAAAAGCAGTTAAATTCAGTTACAGAAAAACCAACATTTGTAGGATTGACATATTCATAATTTAACCTCTAAACTGCTATAAACAACTGAAGTCATTTTTGGTTGCTGTCCACATAGTGCTAAGCATGAGTTGAGTCGTTCAGTACTCCCAATGACTGAAGTCAGTACATGAGTAATTTGGGAACTTCATTACTAGGCTTGTTCATTGTAACAACTGAATAATTTTACAGCTGTTTTATGCTTGTTACTTACGTTTGGTAAATGTCGTGAGGATAGAGTCTGGTAGTGGATTTTGGGTACTTGTTACGAACGAAAAATAGACAATGTGGTTGATTTGAATGATTTATTTTCTAATAACAGTAACTATAAGAGTCCTGAGTATACTCAAAATGAACAAATTTATTGTGAAAGTATTAGTAAAAGCAATGCTCCACAACCTCCTCTGGCCAAACAAACATGTAAACAAGAAACAGGTAGGCCTAGGTTATAAACTAAAGAGGCTGATAGGGTAATTTATAACTGAAATATTGACACTTTTAATTCTGTTGTGTATAATTTTAACTTATAAAATAGATAAATACGATTGTTTTAGTAATAGTTTTGTACAAGCTTTATTGTAGTTGAAAAAAAAATTCTGAGTAGGGAATAGTCAAGCGCTAATATCCCAGCAGTTGAGAGGTTAAATACTTTAGTATTATTGAGATATAAATAAATAAATGTTGTAATAATGACTTCTGGAATATAAAGTGGTACACTACATATATCTAAATCTCACATGTATTGTTAATACATGTTAAGCATTGTTTTCTGACCAACCAAAATTGTTCGTCCTTAATTCACTCCTAAACTGATTTCTCCATGTCCAACTTCTGATTTACCTCATTGTTCTTCAGTGTAGCCTCTCTCTTGCTTTATACTTTAATTGGTATTTTTTTTTTCATTATCCAATGTAAAATACTATTACAAAATATACTATCCTATTTATTATTTTACTTTACATTCTTACATATGAGATGCCGACACAACGTTGTGCGTATTTTAAGGTGAATATGAATGATGATATGAGTGTAGGATGAGTGTAGTCTGGTTACTATCTGAGTTTAACTGTTCCTCAGAAAGGCAATTCATTAATAGCTCAACAGCCAGGGCAACTAAGGGACCTTGTCGTCACACACTAGCGATTACTATACAGTATATCACTAGGGACACGAAATAACACACACGCAATTTAAGTACACAAGCGTTTATTCACCTTGAAACACTGAACTCACAATGATTTGCACTACCGCAATATCCGAGTTGTTCCACACTAACTAATTGAACAATCACTCACTGACTGAAAACTGAAAAACTACTTGACTAGCATAACAGCGGTGCAACCGCCTTATATACATTTGTTACAATCTAGAATTTCAAGAACAAACTCGACCCGAAGGTTCCAGAAGCCATGGAACATATTACAACAAAAAGAACGTTATAGAACATTCTGTCGTCAGTCTGTCAAAATACGACAGTATGACATCTTTTATCCTACAATTGTCAAAAGTTTAATATTAAAGCATAAATGAAATAAGTTTATTGTTTTAAGTAGTTTATTTAGTAATATTTACACATAACTTACTATTAATTATAACATAAAAGTTGCATAGCTTCATGAAGCTACTGGAAAGTTCTAATGTAACCTATTGGATTCTACTCATACCTGGTAATTCAAATTATACTATTATGCAATATTTAATATATTTACAATTAATTGAGCCTATTATTACGTAGCCTAACATAAATAACATAATATAGCAAATCTTAAACATGATTTGAAGGTTTTACCAAGTTAGGTTACATACTGTATAGGCCTAGTACTAGGCTAGCCTACATACGACAATTTATAGCTTTACTAATTTTTACTTTATATGTTCATTTCTCACTCTACCCAATATGATTCTTTTTTAAGAATTCCACGATAATTAAAAATATTCCAGGCCAACAAATCTTTTTAAGTCATTAACAAGTGATAATAATAATAATTTGTTTTGAAGTACTTATTAATGTTTTTTAACTATTCGCCATTCTCATACAACATTTTTGATATTAAATACTTAAAAGTTTGATGTTTTTACAAAACATTCATTTCTCTGAAATTACTCTAATATTTTTAGGCATATTTGAAACAAATATTACTAAATTTTTAAACTGATCTTATGCTATCAAATTCATTTCTCTGAAATTACTCTAATATTTTTAGGCATATTTGAAACAAATATTACTAAATTTTTAAACTGATCTTATGCTATCAAATTCATTTCTCTGAAATTACTCTAATATTTTTAGGCATACTTGAAACAAATATTACTAAATTTTTAAACTGATCTTATGCTATCAAATTCATTTCTCTGAAATTACTCTAATATTTTTAGGCATATTTGAAACAAATATTACTAAATTTTTAAACTGATCTTATGCTATCAAATTCATTTCTCTGAAATTACTCTAATATTTTTAGGCATGTTTGAAACAAATATTACTAAATTTTTAAACTGATCTTATGCTATCAAATTCATTTCTCTGAAATTACTCTAATATTTTTAGGCATATTTGAAACAAATATTACTAAATTTTTAAACTGATCTTATGCTATCAAATCAAATCGTTTACAATTCTGTTGTACAATTTAAGTAAGTATCTGACAATTTGGGATTATCTCGCCATTGTAAGGAATCAGCTTGATAAGTAAAAAAGGTCACACACTTAGTGATAGTATTTGAACACACTTTAGAAATTATACTTTCATCTGTAGTAATTAATTACATTGACAGGATCAATTAAAAATATTTGTTAGAGTCTAAAACATATTTTCTTTAAAAGATTGTGTGAAAGTTGTCTTCAATTGTTGAAAACTTATACAGTTGTAAAAGTGTTAAATTACAAATTACCTCGTGTTCTATGCTTTTTATCATTTAATTAAAATCAAACAGTAGCACAGTTGCTTATATATTTGTGGGTTATTTTATTGTAAAAAAATGTAATAATTAAATACCTGTTATTGAGAATAATAGTGCATTGAAACGTAGACCATAATTTAATAAGACATCCTAGATCACGTAAATTTTCTCCAGGTAATTAAGTTATTTTTCATAGACCTAATTTGCAGTTTCTTTTACAATTTATAGTAAGAAATAAGCACACTATCTAACTTGTTTAACTATAGTGGGGGGAAAATATCGAATAAAGGTTTGTTGTGAATTTCATCCTGATTTTGTGAAATAAAAAAATTTAAGTTAATTTCCACTCTAGTGTTCATTATGGATGGTATTATTAAGTGTCTAGATTTTGTGTAGGGGAAAGAACTGAGTATGAGGCTTGTCAATTAGCTGAAAATCAGACCAATACTACGTGATTTGGATTTCACGTAAATCTGTAGGTTCCTTAATTGCCCTGGCTATTGGGCTATTAATAAATAGCTCTTTCTAAGGGAAAAGTCGACTTTAGTTAGTAACAATGACTACAATTGATCATATACACTCATACTTATCACCCTTCATATTTGCCCATATTTCAAAGATCTGCAGGTTAGTACTAAATAATGAATAAAGTAATTTTAGTAATATATTTATTGGTTAACCTATTATATTTCATTTAAATACTTGAGCTAAGTTCAGATATATTTATTTAATTAAACCTTCACGAACATTTCATAATATTCCTTTGATTTTATTGTTTATGTGTGTTATTTAACATATTATTATTGTTACATTTTAGTCTGGTTTGCTGTTAGCTAAAAACTATTTCCAATCCAGAATTATCTAACCTCTTAACCAGTTTTTTTAATTTTACATCGCCCAATCGGAGTTATATTGTTTAAGTTATACATTTTCATTCAACTAATTACACTTTGGTCATAAAAAAAACAGATAACACTGTCTAAATAAAACCATTTCGTCAGTTTTTACAATACGTCTAGAGTATAGTCGTGATACCCTTTGACCATGTTCTGATTCAACAAATTTATTTTTAATTATTGAAACCATGCACATTTTTTTTTTAACAGTTTATTGTGAACTGTTTTTATACTTAAGCGGTATGTCATGATTTAGGACTAGAAATTAAATCTTACAAGCAATGTAATAAAAATAAAAAATAATAACATTTAAATTTGAAATTATTTTACCCTTTACATATACATATACAAATAATTTAATTTAATTGGTCAATTACGCTGGGATTGAACCAGCGTAGTTGGTTCAATCCTAGCTTCATGCGCTAAAGGTTTTCTCAGTTCGATCCCAATCAGAGTCATAATAAATTTTGAGAGGAATCAGCTGGTGGTCCAGCTGTTCACTTGTCATTGGGCTATTAATTAATGACAATTTATAAGGAATAGTCGGCTTTAGTTTGTAATAATGACTACATTAACTTATCTACACTCATCATACTCATTCAAAATCCATATTCACCAATATCTTGACAATCGGCGTCTTATTAATAAATAAATAAAATTAATTTATTTTTTTATTAATAATTAAATTATTTTTTATTAAAAATCACATGTAGGGTATGTGATTTTTAAATGTATTATAAACAGTATTGTAATATTATATGTCTGACAGTAATTTTATTATATTTTGGAAACACTATTGAATAACTCCTTTACTTTGTGAACGACAATAAATGTTAGTTTTTTAGGAATATTTTGTAAAAAAGACTACATTTGCTTATACACACTCATTTGCTCACGCTCATTTGAAATCAATATAAGTCAATATGTTAACCCTTTGAGGACGACGGGCCGATCTGACGGCCCATCGTGTTTTTCCGCCGAGGACTAGCGGGCCGATGTGTCGGCCCGTGACATTTTTGTTGTTGAGGACGATAGGCCGATCCGACGGCCTGCCAGGACGTGGTTAGTTATTGTCGTGTAATTACTTTCGTAGTCATCAAAAATACTTTGTATGAATGTAAAACTGTTCTAAATGAGTTGATATAAGTGTGTAAACCATTAATATATATATATATATATATATTATATCAGTTACCTTTACCGAATTAATAATGACGTAAAATGTCGTTACTCTTAGGAATGACTCAGCTGATCGTACATGTCGATGACAATTGAGAACTGTCAGTAGAGTTGTGTTGTGAGTCAACGTTATTTACTGGTGTTGTTTTAGTTCACTTTAGTTATTTATCAATGTTTAGTTTTGCAATATAATTAGTTTTTATAGTGTTCATAGTGTTATTCTTTGAGTTTCATTTGATTATATGTAATAAAGGATTGCGATAAATTACAAACTAGTGAATTGGATAGATGCCATTATGAAACTGACTCAGACTATGTAAATGATTCTTCTGGAGATTAATATGACGACGATTCTGAGAATGACCCCAATTACGATCCCCTTGGACCTTCACCTTCGACTCGTTTCAATAACGCCACTGTATTGAATAACAATGATTCATCATCAGACAGTGATGCACCTAGACTAGTTTCTCCTAGGCCTAGGTTAGATCATAGGCCTACTCCAGCCAAGCAAGGTAGAACTAATGTAGGCCTACCTGTTTCAAATTTGATTTTTTTAACTTGTTCTTTACTTTAGAATTACTAGAAATCATGGCAAAAGAAACCAACAGGTGATGGAATAGCTAAAGATGAGACAGTGAAAAAAAAAAAAACGCAGAGGGCGAGAAATAACCTAAATGAAGCCAAGTATCATTGCTAATTATAATAAATTCATGGGCAGTATTGACTCATACGATATGATGCTATACTGTTACTTGAACGAGCGTAGGCAAATGAAATTTTGGAAAAAAGTTGTTTTAATTTCATTTCAAGGATGATTTTAAATGCCTATATCCTTTATAAGGAAACATGTAAGAAGAAAAATCTGAAACCTTGCAGCCATTACCAGTTCATTGTTGAAATAATTGAATCAGTAGCACAAAGTTGGATCCAGGAGAATGCAAGAGGTACCAGTAACGGCGGTGGCGATAATGAGTTAATGGGATCTGGTTTAGAAAATCTGCCTGAAAAAAAAAGAAAGAACATCCTTTGTGTGTTCCAAAAGAGGAACTGCCCAAGGGCGTGACAGAAAGCGATCCAGGACTGTTTGCGTAAAATGCAAAGAGGGGTGTCATCCGTTGTGTTTGGCGCGCCACAGATGCAAAACCTAAGTGTATAGCAGTCAAGTAAAAATTGGAAATATGTAAATATGTTAAAATTTGAATTTTGTATGGACTGGACTAATTTTTATGCAGTTTTGGATAACCATGACACTGTAAGTACAACAAATTTTGTTTGTAATATTATTATACTTTTGTCTCATTTCTATAAGGGTTTTTTGCGTATGACTAAATTCTGTAAATTAAATCTAATTTTTTTATTATTATAATATTTTGAAAAATTTGCTACACATGTTCATTTTTAAATTCTAAACAAAATGAAAAGGGTTCCAACAGTTAAAATGTTTCTAATTTATGCTCCAGGGGAAGCCAAACTTGAAATTTAATTTGTAATTTTTAATTTATGTGTATATATATATATATAATCTCAAACATAATATACTATACATGACACTAACCCACTGTAATATTTTTTTATATAAAGTGTAAGTATTTTTAAAGATTTTAGTGGAAAAATTATTTAAATATCTTATATGTTACTATAGTTACAAATTTTTCTGCAAAATCGCATATTTGAGCACGGTCTTTTTCACATACAACTTTTCAAAAGTAATAAAAGATTTTTTTGCACAGACAGAAAAATGTTTAAAAATTTTACGGTCCTCAAAGGGTTAAAAATGAATAGATGAATTAGTTACTCAGCTCAATGTTTAATATTAGTGTGTCTTTGTATGGATGTTATTGTTCATAACAGTTTCAGCCACACCTTTTGGATCAATCGCTATACAATTTTGGAACGTACAGTCAGACATTGGAACGAGTTGTCAGTTTTAAATAACAGCGACATGATCTACTATTATTGCGCTATATAATCTTTGAGTTTAGACTGATTAATATGATTTATATATTTTTCTTCTTTTTTGGCGAGTTTCTCTCCCTAATGTACTGCTCTTTATGTTCAATTTGGCCAGTACAAGTAGATTTGGACTTGCACATTTAGAGGCAAAGTACAGTACTTTTATGATAATAGGTAGATAATGAGTTTAATAGGTAGATAAAGTTCTCACCCTAGACACTACTACCAAGGTCTAGAATGTATGTCTTAATGTACCCTGTGGTAAAACTGAGACATTGCTAATAATATCACACACTATGTGGTTTGGTTTTTATGATAATAAACTGTAGGTAATCAACTGGCCTCGGCTGTTAATTAATTGGTATACTGGTTGTCAGACTAAATGTTGTACATTTCAGGTGGAGATAAAGAAGCGGTGAATGTGAATCTCTTGATGCCTTTGGTACACAAGGCAGAACTGTCACGCACAGATCTGCAGATCCTGATTGACTTGCTCCTTAACAAGCAGCAAGGATTGTCTGGAGACAGTGCTGAATGGATTGAGGTATGCTAAGTGTTGTAAGCCTTTAGTTGAATGTATAAATCACAAAATGCATTTCTGTAATCCTGTTGCATGTATGTTGGAAAAAAATATAACATACAACACAAAACATTTGGAAAGAAAATAATTATCATCACCATTAATAAACACTAAATTTTATAATTATACTTTACACTGCAGTGGTAGCCCGGCGTAACATGTCACCCAGGCATTTTGTTTTTGCCCCAACAACACCACTTGACTTTGAGCGCATCAGTACCTCGTATTTGACTATCTCAAATATGGGCAATTTCAGTTCTCTTTACTCTTATTTGTTTGACTAAGGTCATTTTAAAAAATTTCTGCTGAACCTAGGGTAACTTATCACCCTATATGAGCAACTCAGTCAGTTCATGTTACCAGTAAATTAATATTAATTATAGTTTTGTATGTGTGTAGTTCTGCAATGTAGACAGTTGTTGGTCTAAATTATTACATATAATCGTAGTCCTAAAAGTGTTAATAAAATGTCTGATGGTGACCGTGAACAATATCATGGTTAAATGAAACGAAAACTGATTGTGAGAATATATTTTTTAAAACTGAAGAACAGGAGGAACAATTAGCACAGCTTAGCATAGGAAATATATCTGGGTTCTTAAAGTGCAATTTTCTCAACAGGAGCTGATAAAAAAAACCTGAAAAAATTTTGGAAGATTTGTCAATAAGGCAGTATATCATGAGTACCGTTCCGGCCTTATCTTTTTCAGTATTGTCTTTATTGTTCATAAATTTTTCTCTAAAAATTTATAATCCAATTATCAATATTTATGAATTGTATGTACAAGTCATTTAACTTGTTATAGAGCAGTTTTAAATTTAATTTTTGTCCAAGCAAACGTAAGATAAAATCATTACATACAACTTGTTACATACAATCATTACAATATGCTGTTGAGTGCGTTTTTTGTCATTATTTCACTTAAATGTACGGTACCGGGTGTTTCAAAATGAATAGCGGGGTTTTAGTGTTATAATATTTATTACATCAAACTTACAGCCACAAGGGATATATCAAATGAAAGATAAACTCAAACAGTTTTGTTTGTTGGCAACAGTGCGGAATGTTTCCGCTGCAATCCGATAGAAAGCGCTAGTAGCAAAGATGGCCACTAAAGAACAGAAAGCGTTTTGTATTTTACAGTTTGCAAAGACGGAATCTGTTGTTACTGTGCAACGTGCGTTCCGGATTAAGTTCGGTTGTGATCCTCCAGGTGATAACAATATTCGTAGATGGTATCATCAGTTTGAAGACACTGGCTGCCTTTGTAAAGGCAAGAGTACGGGACGACCAAGAACTAGTGAAGAGAGCGTTGAGCAAGTGCGTAATGCGTTCACGCGTAGCCCTATGAAATCCGTTCGGAAGGCTAGTCGTGAATTAGCAATTCCTGTGACGACTGTTTGGAGAGTTTTGCGGCGACGCTTGCAACTACGTCCTTATCGTTTGCAGTTGTTACAGGCTCTGAAGCCTACTGACCATGTTTTACGTGCCAACTTTGCTAACGACATGTTGTTGAATGATAATGAAAATTTTCTGGATCTTGTCGTATTCAGTGATGAATCGACCTTCTACCTTAGTGGTCAAGTAAACACCCATAATGTTCGGATTTGGGGTTCAGAAAATCCCCGCATGATGGAACAAGTGCAACGAGACTCCCCTAAATTGAATGTTTTTTGTGCCATATCCCGACAGAAAGTTTATGGTCCTTTCTTTTTTGGTGAAGCAACTGTAACTGGTCCCTCTTATCTGGATACTCTACAGCTATGGCTCTTCCCTCAACTGACACAGGATGAACCAGAGAACTTCGTCTTTCAGCAAGATGGTGCGCCGCCTCACTGGCATAACGAGGTACGCGATTGGCTTAACCTCACAGTACCCGACCGCTGGATTGGCCGTAAGGGGCCTAATGATGGCGCTTGTTAACCATGGCCTCCACGGTCACCCGACCTAACGCCGTGTGATTTCTATCTTTGGGGGTTTATTAAGGATCGAGTGTATGTGCCTCCAATGCCAGCCAACCTTCCCGAATTAAGGAACAGGATTGAAACAGCTGTTGCGGCAATTACTAATGAGACACTAACCAAAGTTTGGGAAGAACTCGCATATCGTCTTGACGTGTGCCGAGTAACGAATGGTGCTCACATTGAACACTTGTAGGCTATTATGTAAAACTGTTTGAGTTCCTCTTTTGTTTGATATATCACTTGTGGCTGTAAGTTTGATGTAATAAATATTATAACACTTTAAAACCCCGCTATTCATTTTGAAACACCCGGTATATAAACCAATATTAAAACAATAAATAAATAAGGAATTTCTCAGTGGTATAGAAAATTACCCAAGGCGATCACTGGTGTTTTAGTTAGGTAAGCGACAACTATAATGTCAATCATTTTTTATTTTATCACACATGACGAGGAATATGATAAAGAAACTCACTTATTGGATATTTTATATTTTGTAGAAATATTACTACCAATAATGTTTGCCAAAGATAAAGTTTAGTAAAAATTTAATCTAGATTTTTTCATCATTGTGGCTTAATAAACATACTTAAAAGTGTTCGTCCGACCAGCTCAGTTTGTCGCTGGATGGAGTTTAGTTCTACGTTTCGTTGCCACGAGTACCAAAGGGCATGCCTTGCTGGGGGCATGGGAGAGTAACAGCACTCTTCCTGCTTGTCCAGAGCACAAACAGGAATAACTCCCTCATTTATTGTGAACTGTATCAATAAAAATTTTATGTATTATTTATTTATCAGCCATAGAAAACTGTACAAATTTCAACTCGAAATTTGTACAGACATCATTTATAAAATAATAATTGGTTGCACTAAAAAAATTTATTTTTATTAGTTTCGATTTACTCTAGTATTAGTACATTTTGTTAGTACCATTTGTTCACTATATTCTAAAAATTTGAATAAAATATTTTACACGGTTTGTTAATGAGTTATGAACCAAGAAATGCCAAATTAGTCACTTTAGGTACCTGTAAATCCATAATCAAAATTTTTCTCCTTAACACACTTATTACTTGAAACAAGATAAACAATTTTATTCCAAAAATTTTCAAAAATAATTTTCAATCAAACACCCTTAACTAACACAGCAAGTGAGTTCTTATCAAAAATCTCTTATCACAAACAAAATAATACTAAAACAAACAAATGATGTGACTAATATTTCTTCATACAATATCAACAAGATAATTTACTTTCCCAGCTCTTTGTTACCTCTTAAGTGAAAGGAAATTATTTTAATTTGACTTTTTATGACAGTCTCTCTTTTTAGTAAAATTATCTATCTATTTTTTAAAATTAAAATCTTATCTTTAACTTTTTGTTGTTTTTTGTAAATATTATCAGTATTAGATAATATCACATATACAGGACTTAATTATGTTCTTAATATTTTTAGGGAAGGCAGGATCCAGTTGTGAAATTAAAAAAACAACTGGCAGAAAAAGAAAAGGCATTTTTGGATGAGCAGCAAGCATCTGTGGCATTACAAAACAAGCTGCGGGAACTGCGGGGAGAATTGAATGCTGAGCGCCATACCACCAGGCAGTTGGAAGAAAACCTGAGCACTCGGCAGACAGAACTCAACAGCTTAGGGGTGCGGCTACAGCATTCTGCCGATGAGAAACAGAGTCTATTGAAACAGATACAACAGGTGAATGTTCCTTATCTATATTTAAATGTAAAATGTATTTACACTGAATCATTGAACATCTGGAGCATTCAAGTTGTAGTCTGTTGCTTTAACACTTATGATTAGAATCTGCTTTGATTGACACCCTTCCTTCCTTAGGTATCCATAGTCTATTGAGTACTTGCCGTGATTAGTTAAGTTTAATATATTTCTGTTCAAACAAATCTTTTTATTAAGTAATATATTACTCAAAAGAAAATCTTTTAAAATGTAAATATTTAAGTTCACATACTACCATTTTGAAATAGTTATAACCCTTTATATTTTCCCTCTATTTCTATATAAGAACATTCCAACTGTATACGATAAAATATATTTATTTCTCAATATCTACTTTACATTGTTACAAAGTTACAGGAAATTAGTTGTAAAATCAACAATTTTTAATAAATAAATAATTAAGATTAGGTTAAAGGGCACTAGGCCAGGAATTAGTGAATATAATATAAACTTGAATATAATCTTAATACATCAGCAAACTTACCTTAGAAGACAAGTCCACTAACACCACAGTAGTAGTAAATAAATATAATAGAATCATATTTGCACTAATTTTCTGTGTCACTGGCACTCTCTTCAGATAAATAGTGCAATGTATAATTAATTTCATTCTATTCAACTTCATATATCGTGTGTTTAATAATGTCCAAATTACACTTTTATAATAAATAAAACCTTCCCTTACTCAATTTTAACATAAAAAAATCTTTTTAGATTTATATTAATACCTTTTCCACACTATCATGTCACCATATATTTACTTCAAGAAATCATAATTGTTTATTTAAAAAAAATCATATTATATGCATATTTTAATAATCTAGTCATAATTTAATCTAAATTGGAAATTACTTATCACTTATTTAAACCAAATTATATATTTATTTATTATAACAATCCTCAAAATTAACCCAACACTTTTTTAATTTTTATATATTAACCTCAAAAATTATATGTACTGGCCATCAAGTGTAAACATATGTGCTGTAAAAGTGATTGTTGCAATGACAGTGGCCTTTTCTCTTCCTTCTTCATCAAGACTTGGCAGTGTAAGCATCCAAAATTATTTAATTTAATTTTCAGTGAATTGAACAAAGTGTAATTATAAAACAATTAAAAGTATCAGTAGTAACGTAAACATCATTAATATTTAACATCAAGAAGGAAGATTTATTTAAATTTTGTGAGATCTGGCCATAGTACAATTCATCATCCTGGGCCTAGCTACCTATCATCCAAAACGTTACTTCCAACTCACATTATATCTATCTTTCTTTTTTCTTTAATAATTCAAATATTTCTACAAATTTTATTGTTTTCTAAATTAAATGACCAATTTTCTATATTTTATTTCACTAAAAAACAATTAGCCTACTTGAACCATCAATCAAGTCAAGCCAGCACGATACCCTACCCAGAAATTTTGCATCTACAAATTTAGAACAAATTGTCTCATAGCCTAATGTGGACAAGCTGAAGGTACACATATAACAACTTGTAACTTAAAATTAAGTTCATACATATTAATTGTTATTATAAAATTTGTGAGACAGTCATGTTGAACACCTAATAAATTCCTTCATTTAATTAAACAGCTATTTTGTATTTATTCATAGCTTTAAGTAGAAAGTAATGTTTATTTTAAATACAGTATCATATCAACACAATAATATTTTATGTAAAAAAAATTTATAAGTGATAAAAAAAGAGATTGCAATAGAGAGACCGACCACTGCCACCTATCCAGCAATAGTG
The DNA here is from genome assembly GCA_035578905.1 of Stictocephala bisonia. Lineage (NCBI taxonomy): Eukaryota > Metazoa > Arthropoda > Insecta > Hemiptera > Membracidae > Stictocephala > Stictocephala bisonia. The sequence goes on from JAQJVL010000793.1 coordinate 309,869, forward strand.
GAAGCTAAGTCCGTCTTTCTATTTACTCATCTGAAAAAAGTGCCAGTGGGACAGAAAGATAGTGCAAATGTGATTTGTGATTCTATTATATTTATTTACTACTACTGTGGGGTTAGTGGGCTTGTCTTTAAAGGTAAGTTTGCTGATGTCCTATCTCTTCTAATGTATTAAGATTATGTTCAAGAGTTTCCCAATTAATTAGTTTTATTTAAAAATATATTTTGATAAACTTTCACTAAGTTTAGTGTTAACGAGTATTGATTTTGTTTTCAACACAAGTTTAATAGAAGTTCTAAGTATCAAGTAGTAGTTGCAGAGCATTCTTTGTCTAGTTTTATTTTTATAGTATATTTTTTCAGTTAGTTCCTTAATAATACTGTGCATGTTATTTTAAGCATTTTCTTTTTATGTTTTAGATTCCTTTTGCTTGAAGATAGCTCAAGTTCTAAATGTTAGGAACAGTTTCTTCACAATAACAATCATTTGTAATAATTAATTACACAACCCTAGCACTCTGTTATCAGTTTAAAACTTACAACAGTGAATTTCTTAAAAGCTGTAAAAGTTCAGAAAAAAGTAAAGATATTTGTTTGTTTTGTAACAGTTGCAGGCCCAACTAAGTGAGGAGCATATGCTGTTGTGCAAAGTGCAAGAGGACCAAAGCCAGGCTCAGAATGTGATGCAGCAAGAACTCTTGGCTCAGCGGCAGCAGCTGGAGATGCACATCGCTCGACTGACTGAGCAGCACCAAGAGGTGATATCATTTGAACTGTACCAAGAGCAATAATTCTTCTCTTGAGTGTTTTACAAGCCATTAGGATATCCCTTCAAACACTCAAAGGATATTATGTAGTAAGCAACAGATGTGATCATTACAACTAGTCAAAACGGGAAAATCCTGATCAATCGCATTTAACTTATTTATATGATGATATTTTTAAATCAGATGTTATCTAAACAGATTTGATTTTTTTTTTTTTTTCATAAGGAGAGGCCGATCTCTTCAACTTTATTCTACCCATTCCGAATAGACTATTCATCTGTTCGAAGAACTTATGAGATAGAGTGAGAGGGGAACCAGATCAGTACAAGATGAATGTAACTGATAAAAACTAAAAGTCAAGGCCAGAACTTGAACCTGTGCTTTCCTTAACTCAGGTAGAAAATCCAGTCGCCTCTACCATTCGGCCACTGGCTCTCCCAAGGTTATTGCAGCCAAATATAGAATAGATATCCTCTTAGGAAGAATCAAAATCTACAATGTATTTTCAAATAGGTTAGGCAATAACACAGTTGGAGTGTAAAAGGTGGTAAAGTACGATAATTTTGATTCGTAAACTCACTGAACGGTTCTCTGTTCACATTGACGTCGAATGTAAACTGTAAAACATTCACGAATCAACCCAAATGAGGGAGAAACATGTTGGAAAACCTTTTCTAAACAAAATACGAGGAATTTTAAGGTTCGGAAAATAATTTTTATAATTTTTATTTAACCGAAGCTTTATCAAACGTCTCATTTTTTATTCATAAGTTTATAATTTAGCTGCCCAAAATCTTCACTGTATCACTAGTTGGCACTTAGCTGATATTTCAGACTGCATCTCGTCGACAATATCGGCTAGATCTATTATATTAGCCGACTATGTCTATGGTTTTCATTCGATTACACCAGGTTTCCATGAATTTCTCTTTATGAAATAATTATTTATCTGTTGTTCAGTGTAGCCTCATGTATCAAAGTAGTTTCAAGTTGCACATATTTCATTACCAATCATAATTTAAAAACTAATTCATCCTAAGCGACTTTAAAATTTATTTTTAGCAAACCTGTTTAGTTATTATTATCAATCGATACCGTCTTTGTCATCCAGATTTTCAAATTTGATTATATAAGTCAGAGCTTATTTCCGGTTAGTTGTAACCTTGTTATTACTGAATTAAATACCCACAGAATACAGAGCCACTCTTCTTGGTGTATACACAATCAATTTTTTGTTGAGAGGAGGCAATTCTGAAAGCAAATGACTGCATTTGGCAATGACGCCTGAATTTTAGCATCAGTTTGGTTGGATGCAGCTTTTGCCAACAAGCTTCGCTACGTTTTCGCAGTACACTTTGAACTGAATCACCAGATAAACATATTGGGGCTGTGAAGCAATATAATTTGCTTGCATAGAAAATCTGTTCTGTGATATGAGTGAACAGATTAAATCTTTATAATCCACATTATTTCAATTAATAATATACTTTCTTAGATTCTTACATAATATTAGTTATAAAAAAAGGAAGAAAATGGTTAAGCAAAACAATGCCACACAAAAATGTAGGAAGGCAGGAAGTAAAAAGTTTTAATTATCAAATACAGTTACAAACAACAAATCAAAATATTGTGTTCAGTTTAGATGTATATATTTATGAATTTGGCAAAACTTAACATAGGTTTAGGATGGTGTCTGCCTTTTACAGTTATCTTGGGTGAACAGGAAATCCTTCTGTAAATACTCGCTCGGAAATACTCGATACTCGAAAAAATGCCCACTACTCGACTCGAACTCAAAAATCACTACTCGCACACCCCTACTTAACTCATAACGTAATATCACTCTATGATAATAATATACCATTTAATAGTTTCAAAACAAACAAACAGCTGAAATCTCTCTGTGAGGAATGTTCACGACTGGAAAAGTACTCTCCCAGCTGTGACATCAAAGTGACGTATGACTCCATAGGGAGGTACTTTTCCAGGGGCTACTTTTCAGGCACCCCAGTGGCATTAGAACAGGTTTAGTTCAGGTTAGTTTGATTCTGCGCAGTGCAATCGACAATATGGTTAGCATATCTCATGGTAAAAGATAAAAACATGTACTGATTTATGTGTTGAATTTTAGAAAAATGTGATCAATGTAGATACTGTAATGTGTAGTGCATTAATTAAACTTACAATAAACGATCTGTTCTACAGTATAGTATATGAAAGAAAACCTCTATACTACAAATTTTGACTGTTTTAACCTCCCTTAAAATATGAATACCTTGTTAACACGAATATTTTTCAATCCCCTTCAAGTTCGTGGAATCAAGGTTCTACTGTATAGTGTTTGAAACATTAGACATAAGAGTAACATTATTGATGTAACATGTTCTGCCATAGACAATTGCTGCTCTAGAAGGACAGCTGAGTCAAATGTCAGTGCAGCTGCAACAACAAGAAGAAATGAGAGAGCGAGCACATTTACATGATTCACACGACCTCACTCGCCAGTTGAAGGTAAACTGACAAAACATCTTATTGCTATATTTGGGTCTGATATTAACAACTATTATCCAAGTAAAGAGCAAAATATAACTATAGCAAAGTTGTTTTTATTGTTGCATCAATTGAGTTTATACTAACAGTATGTTTTTCTTATTTCTAACAGTTTTCAGCCACACATTTCTCTTATATAATGAAACAAACCTGCACATCCAATGCACACTATTTTCATTTCCACCTCTACCTTTCCTTACTTTTTATTTCTCATGTGATGATGTAATCACTCGTATTACATTCTCTTCTTGGGCATGGATCCCAATTAACTTTGCTCATACGGTGACTTCTACCTACGACAGCAAATTCGTGACTTCTACCTCCGACAGCAAATTCGTTTTCTTTGTTTGATAGCTCAACTTTGCCTTATCTTAAAACAGCTTAACCCATTGTGGATCGCGTAGTGTGGCACACGCCTGGGCATAACGGTACAAATTAAATTCGCAACACGGCGCTACACCTGCCCTGCCGGCCTAGTGCACTTGCAAAATTCTACACGCAAAAAACATTACACTGAATATATTAGTAGTCCATCTAATTTGGACGATCGCAATTTTTCCTCAATTTCACTGGAAATCACGCACACGACAAAACGATAAGACCGAACGCAAGGACTAAATTCCCCAAACCAATTTCAAGCTCAAATGCTGCAACCTTTTTATATTTTTATTTCTTAAAATTATTATCTTTTTCTAACAATAAATATTAATATATATAGATATATATATATATATATATATATATATATAGAAAGAGACTTCTGCCATTATAAGCCTGGTTTAAAATATGTAAATATGTGTTTTTCACGGTTTGCAAAAATATAAACAAATGACATTTGTAGCCCATCTAAAAAATTGTGTTCATGTAGTTATGACTATATTAAAATTTTGACTAAGGTCAATTTTGTTGATATTATAAAAGGCACTTGAACAATAATATGCCAGTTGTTTCTGAAAAAAAAACTGTTAAATTAGTTTTCAAACAATACAAATTAACTATAGTAATTATGAAGTTAACAATTGTTTTAACTAGTACTTTTAATTTAAAAATAATATGTTATATGAAGAAAAGCGGTTAAATTATATAAGTTCATAATACTTAAAGTAAGTGACACTTAGCCCTTTTAAGTATCACGCCCGCACCTACATGTTGATGTGAAGGTTACATGCTAAAGAACACCCGCTTATTTGCATGGTCGGTAAATGGTCAGATGTTTCCATTTAGATTGAAATAGTATATTGAATAGATATCTGGGACTCAAAGGGTTAAGTAACTATTCATTTTAAATTAAAGCAAATTTATTTACAGCTCTTATCAATCTTATATTTAATGTATCATGTTTATACTAAAAATTGATGTTTTGTAAATACTGATGACTTGCTTAATTGTATATTAAAAATTCAACTTGATTGAGTAACTAACCATTTCAAATTAAAACAAATTTATTTACAGCTATAATTAATCTTATATTCAATGTTTCCTATTTATACTAACAATTTATGTTTTATAAATTCTCATGACTTGCTTTATTATATTTTAAAAATTCAACTTGATTTCTTAAAGGAATTACATACCGAGATGGAAAGACTGAGATCAAAATCACAATTCGACGCTAGCCACCTTCAGAACGAGATAAGCTCACTCACAGAACAGCTTAATCTGAAGCGAACAGAAACTGATAAGCTGACCTCCCTTGTACAAAGTTTACAGACCGAAAATAATCGCCTCACGCATCAGGTAAATTAAAAATCAAGTATAATATATTTGTTATTCTCAAAACCTTTTAACAGGATTGATTGATTGATTAATTCACATAAATCAAATGAACCTCAACAAAATAGTCTTAAACCGTAGATATGCAGTTAATGTCATGTGATTGTTTCATTAAATGTAAATTAACTCTTAATCCACTTTTCAAAGCTACTTATTGATTTGCATGTTTAAACTTGCAAATTAGACAGAAGTTTTGGAAATAAGAACTAGAGTAAAATTAATGTCAAGCAATCAGATATGCTTTAAACGTTGCCTATACATGTAGGGTTAATGGCATGCCACAGTAATATTTAAGGACTGTTAACCCTTACGCTCTTATAAAATTTTGTGGGATTTGTTTATTCTTTTCCAAAACTAAAGAGATCTTTTGTCATTTATCACATTTTCAAATAGGTTTTATATGGTGGGTTGTTAGTTCCTTGTTAGTTGTTATCTTACCAAAAAGGCCCTGTGTCATTTGTAGCAATTTTTAATGACAGGTTGTTGGTAATTATTTACTCGTACTGTTGATTTTATAAGCACAGAGATAGATTTCCTATCCAACGTTAAATGTTGTGTCTAAAATTATCAGCGGTTTTGTGGTCTATTATGGAGCCCAAGTGTAGTCCCATATAAATGTAATGCAGTTTAAACCAAATATGGTAACAGACATCACTAACTGACTGACCAAATTACTGGCACAAATATTCCTATTATATGAGATATATATATTTGAAAATAATAGTAAAATCAAGCCCTGTAGCAAATAATGTATTCTATGGCATTCCTCACTTGCTTTTACTCCGAGAAATATGTTTACCATTGGCCCAACTATAGTTCCAATATTAAATCATTCAATGTGTTGTTTATGAAATAATCCTCTAAGCACTTAGTACCAATTATGTATTATTAAATGTCAGCTAGAGATTTACTCAACTCAAACAGAAAGTAATTTTATAGTCCAAATAAAAGAGGTCTATTGTCATTCGATAGATATTACATGTCCTTTTATCTATAGATATCTTCAGCGTGTGTGGAGGCCCAGCAGCTGAGAGATGAAAATGAGTCTCTTGCTGCTCAGGTGACGGCTTCAATGGAGCGGCCAGCCACAGAAGGCAGAGAGAACGGGGACCTCACCTACCCGGAGAGCAAGCACATAGACACAGACTCGGACAAGTATGGCACATCTCTCTATATGTATTGTATTATGCAGAGTTTTCTCATTAAACATTTTAGTCTGAAACTGTTATAGATATTCTTTATTAGGTAATTGTGATTTATTAATGCTGTGATGTATGCATTTGTGTCAATGTATGCGTGTGTGTTTTATGGCTTAATATGTGTATCTCTTGTCCCTGACAACTGCATATTGATGTTGTACAGCATTGTGAATTTGTTGATCTATTATAACAAGCTATGCCCGACACAAAAATAATGTAATCTTCTTTAAATAATTTGTATTTTTCTTATACAAAGATCACACTACAGACTTATGAGTAAGAAGTCATTATCCTAGCAATTTACAAGTGTTTTTGACTAGTCTTCCTTTTTTTTAACATGCAGATTTGATTTGACAGATGACAATCATACAAAATGAATATCTAATGTAGAAAGTTCCTTACAACATTATAAAATGTATCTAGTAGTGAGAGTGATGTAGGCCTAACATCAAACAAGACTGAATTAGCAACGGACTCTACAACATATTCAATTCAATTCTCTTTATTCAAATACTGTACAAGTACAATGAATGGCGTCAAGATATTATAAATTAAAGTTATTAACCAGTCCTATTATAATACTAATTTATTCTATTAAAATATTCCTGTATTAAATTCAATTCTGTATTAGTAGAATTTTACACCACTATAACTTGGAATTTTGTTTCATAAAAACATAATCTATTTTGAAAAAGATGTGGCATACTCCTATTTCTTGCATTATATGTATGCGAATCACCTAATGTATTTATTTCATTAATTTTTGTCTCAACATGTATAATTGTATCATACATATTGTACCCGTACAGTCCTTTTTGGTACAAAAAATTATAGTTGAAATATTTACTTTTTTAACTTCATAGTATTTGAGATCAAATTCATATACTGTGCAAGAATACAAACTTCTTTGTTGTCCTAGTCTATGCACTTTCTTTAGAGACAATTTTTGTGCAGAGACTGAAAACTGTGAATTGTCATATAGAGGTTAAAAACCTTGAGTATAGTATAGCTAGTAAATGTTTTAAAATTTGCTTAATATTAAGTAACCTTGATATTCATAATTTTAAGAACAAGCCGTGCTATATGCATTCTTAATTAACAATATATTGAATTTAAGAGTGAATTCTCAATTCGTAAATGGATAGTTTATGTATTTATATGGTCATATGTGTTGGGTTTCCCAAGTGAAAATCTTAAATAACGTAATTAATTTTATACAGATTTCTAAATCATCATCTTCTATTTTTCAGATTGTATGAAAAGGAATTAAACGTTTTAAATGATCTTGTTTTTCTAATAAGAGGGAAATAAACTGCTTTAAGACACTGTAATAAAATCACTAAACAGATTGTATTTTTCTAAAATTCAAAAAATAATCTTAATGAAATCAGCACTAACATAGTATTATTATTAATTTAAATGTACAATTTTTAACCTACTTTTTTATTTTTACAGATTACATGAAAAGGAATTACTAGTTGAAAAGTTAAAAGATGATTTAATTTCTAAAGAAAAGGAAATAAACCACTATAAGACTGACTACACACAGCAAGAGTCTCTAATAAAATCGTTGAAAAGTGATTTAGACGTAGCATTCTCAAATTCAGAAAAAATGCTCAAAGAGATTAGCACGTACAAAAGTCTGATTCAAGAACATGAAGGTGTAATTAAGGCCCTTCGAGACGAAGGAGAGTCTGCTCACAAACTAGTAAACACGCTGAGAGAAGATATTAGCAAGAACAAGGTGGAGATAATGCGGCTGAGTCAAGACTGTGCTACGAGAGAACAACTTGAGAGTCGGGAGAGTACGATAGAAAAGCTAACCAGTGAACTGAACACGCACAAGACTGAACTCGCAGACCAAACTGCCGTTATAAAAAATCTTCAAGCTGAGGTAAAGATCATCTTAAATTATTTTCTCTCTTGTTAATAACTAAAGCTTCTGGTAACGACCACATCAAGGTGTTATTTAAATCATCAGACATTGTGCCTATGCTGTGATGTGGCATCCTCAGTGGTATCACTAAGTCTCAGTATCAGTGGTCTCAGAGATACTATGCCACATCACAGCATTGACAAAACATTTTGTGATGTAAATTAGTGATGGGTAGGTTAATTTTTTTTCGGTTCGGTTCCAGTTTGTTCTTTATTAAAATCGGTTCCCGGTTCTGAGTAATTTTTTAGTATGTCTCAGAAAACTTTCTAATATCTTACACTGTGAATCAACAAGTAATGTGGATTCAGTCAGTAAAAACAGTGCATAGGATTTTGGGTATTTCCTTAATACATCCTATAAATCTATAAAATGACATATTTAAAAAAACTAGAAAATTGGTAACATTTTATTTATTTTCATGTTAAGATTCTTTACATTTTTCCACAAAGAAATTATTTGAAGTTTTTATTTTTAATGTATTCAATTTTGCTAAATGGAATTTAATGCCCAAATTAGTATACAACAAAAATTAATTTACCAGAAGGAAATTACAAAACTTATGACTAGAGAAAATAAAAAAAAAAAAAAAATAAAATAATCAGCCCTTTTTTTGTCTGGTCTTGTTAAAATGCAAATCACAACAAAAAGTTGATTGAAATGATCACAACTAAATGTAATAGGTTAATATGATTTTTAGTACACCAAAGACAAATAATAACAAAAACACATGATAATATAATTAAGAATTGAAAAAAAAAAAAACTATAGTTATTAACTCTTTTAGGACTGCACAAAAAAATTGATTTTTTGGAGTGACTACTTTTTTAGAAATATGATATGAAACCCTGCCTACTGAAAAAGACTTCAGCAAATAAGGTGTTTTGTAAGCATTTACAAAAAATATTATATTATTACTAAAAAAAGGAATATCACCCAAGTTTTTGGTATTGTTTTTAAGGTTTATAAATGGGCAATCAGAAAATAATGATATATTATACTTTTTTTATACATACAATTTACATGTGAGATATATATTTATAAAAATAAAAAGAGACATCATTTTCATTTTTGACACATAGCCAAATAACTAAAAATACTTTAAACGTGGGAAACCTCTTATTTCTGTTTCAAATGCTGTCCTTTAGCTTAATACTAAATTTCATTACATTTAGCTGAGAATTAAAGAAAACAATTGTAAAAATGTAAAGTTTCACTTTATATTCATGCTTGATATATTTACTGTTATTACAAATGAAAAATAAATCTAACATGCTGTACAATTATTAGGCCTACTAAGATTCTCCAAAAGGTTAAATTTTGTTTTTACATCTTTAATATATGTCATAGTAAATTATTTACTCTATTTACTATGTTTAATGGTGTTTTAGTGGTGTATTCTATTCCAATCCATATTTGTTTTCACACAATGCACAATAACCAAAACACACACATAAATAAACAACTCCTTCACTTGACTGATGCCTGTCTTAAAAACAGCTGATGAATAAACTTTATTTTATCTTATTCTTACATATGAGACGCCGACACAACGTTGTTGGTATTTTATCAAATATTCTCAACGGTTTAGTCTGCCAACGAATATAAAATAATAAGTTCAACTCTTCTAGATTCTGTTTCTTACAAAAATAGCGCTACATATGAGCAGTTATTTTGCTAAATTACCAATTTCCGGTGCAATTACAGGCACATCGGTGCAATCCGGCATATCGCTTGCATCGTCTTTTTCGCAGAGTATGTGCAGGCAACGATTCGCCCGCTTCTTAGTAGTTAGGGTTAACTACTAAGAACTAGTAGTTCTTTTCTAAGACAGTTCAGGACTTGTATTCCTGTAAAGTATTTACCGCCCCCATATTTTTGGCTTGTTCATTAAACATAGTCTTAAATCATTATTCTCTGCCTAGTTTTAACATGTATATTTTAAAAAGTAGTCAAAGAAATCAGTTATTTTATGCGTTTGTTTTACTGTTCAGGTGGAAAATTACAAAGCTGAAGCAGCAAGTCAGCAGCGTTTAGATATTAGTGAATTGGAGAGGCTGAGGACGAGCCTCACGGAAAGAGAAACAGAGCTGAGGACTCTCAAGACACAGGCTGAACAGCTACGAGGGGAGTTGGCAAATGTCAAGAATACTGCTGCACAGCTATCAGCAGAGAGAGACAGCATCAAGTCCCAGTTGGAGGCACAACTGCTCAAAAATGATGTAAGCTATATTGCTGATATATATTTTATATATTTGAAATTTTTTATTACAAGAACCAATTATAGCTTTCGTCTTTTCAGCTGGTTATCATATGCTAATTTGAAGCTATTCAGGGCCCCATACACCTTAAGGTAAGTTATGAGAGTTTGATATAGCATTGAAACTGTTTGTAGATAACAATAATTTCCATTCCTTTTAAAAAATGTCATAAATAGTCAATCTATACAAAAACAATGTTGTAAAGACTACTCTGAGTGCTTTGCACTACTCTGAGTAATTTTTTACTCAGGTGCTTTGCAAACAATCTGAGGTAAAGGAACTGGATGTCATTTTGGACTGTTCAATTTTGGGACTCACAGGTTTGTCATGCCTGTAATTTACCAGCCTGGCAATCTTGGCCTCATATGGAGACTCTCTAAGCCATTCGATTGTCTCAGGGCACTAAAAACCCTTTTTTGTTCTCTTGTACTGCTCCATGTCGAATACTGCAGTGTTGTTTGGTCTCAACATCAGCTCTACCTTCAAGATGACATGCTTCCTCCGTTTGATGAGGATGAAACTTGGCTACAAATACCTAGAAGCCCCCATAGCTGAAATTGCAGCAATGTTGAACTTACAATCTCTGAAGTCCAGACGCTGTATTCAAGATTCCATGTTCCTATATCGATTGGTGAATGCCAAGATAGACTGTCCTGATCTCCTAGAGAAAGTTAACTTCAGAGTTCCAAGTGGCATCTGTTCAAGAGATTTCTCCTCCAGGACATCTGTGAAAACATCATTCGCTGCCAATGATGGTGAAGATTCATCAGCAAAGAAACCACATTGGTGACTCTCTAGACGTTTTCCTCTGATCTGAATTTTCTTCGAAGAGGGCCTTGCACAAGAACTATCAAGAAATTTTTCGTTGATTAAATTGTTGTATTTACCATAGCATATTATTATATAATTACTATTATCCACTATATATTATTATATCATAAAGCATTCTAGATTATTTATTCTCAAACTTCATGTGTGTATATATATGTATATATATATATATATGATCATTATGTAATGGTTATGCTGTTGACAGTAAAGAATAAAAGAATGAAGATACTTTACATACTTCAAGATTATAAAATTAAATGATCAAATAAAGCAATCAATCACCAATGATAAAACATGAAACATAGTTGGTTTTGGCATAATATCGCCAACCTGTAATGCCAGTTTACAGGTTACTGGCATGTAGCCTGTAAACTCTTAGCTGTATTTTACTGACTTAACCTGTAATAATTTGATATTGTTGATTGGTTCAATAAATTCATTGTACATTGTAAAGATTTATTCTACAATTTTTATTTTTTTAGATGTTTAGCAATGAAATTTGTTCTATCATTATTTTGTAAGATTTTTTTGAGAAAAACAGAAGTTTACAGTAAAATGTGTCCAATGTAGCTAAATATTCGTGTCTAGTTTCAGTATTCTGTCTTAAACCGTTTTGTAAATATTAACATTCTTATAAAAATCACATACAGACAAAAAACTAATCGAGATTGGACACATGTTGTTTTTATATTATTTGTTAGTATTGATCTACTGAACAATGTGGGAAAGTTTGTTAAAAGGTTGCGGAACGCTCTGTTTGTATGTACATGTGATCTTGTACTTATGTTACATTTCAATCATATTAAGTGAAGTTTCACTTGTTTGTTGTTGTAATTTATTTTACAAAATTAACTTTAATTGTGGCTACTATATTACTGTTTTGTTGGCAAGCTGTTTTGGTATGTTGCGTAAGAGTTTTCTTTTAAATTTTAACACATTTGCTGCAGTGGCACATGGAGTCGCGTGACATGTGACATAATTTGATATTGTTGATTGGTTCAATAAATTCATTGTATATTGTAAAGATTTGTTCTACAATTTTTATTTTTTTAGATGTTTAGCAATAAAATTTGTTCTATCATTATTTTGGAAGATTTTTTGAGGAAAACAGAAGTTTACAATAAAATGTGTCCAATATGGGGTGCAGGGCTGCCTTGGCCGGATCGGCACCATGACCTCACATTTATATATTTCAACGTATTGACAAGTACAATCGATTCATGTGCAATTCATTAAATATAAAAATGAATAAAAACTGAATTCATATGTTATATATTTACTTTATTTAATCCCTTCAACCCACTAGTTCATTCCATTTCAGTCAATTTATTCATCATCAGAAGCGTAATAAATAAACCTGAATTTCCTGTTATGTCTTCAAACTGTAAACCTATTTTCATCTTATTTAGTAAAACTCATATTCTGTTCAAAAAGAACCCCTCACGAGGGTAGCCATGTTACAGTCACTAAAAATAACCTAAATATTTAGTCTAGAAACATATATATATATATATATATTATATACACCATATACTATACAGGGCATTAAAAATAAATAAAAAGAAAAAAACTCCAACTCGAAAAAACCTGAAAGCAATGTTGTTTACAAATGTATTGACCATGCTAACAAAGATCTATAGTTCCCTGTGCAATGCTAACATCACACTGACACGAAATGTCTGCCACTGTCAAATGACTGATTTATACATCATCAGCCTGCTTGCGGCAACCGCCATGACGTAGATATACGTCACCCGCAGTGTATGTGTTAAAAAATATACAAACAAAATATTTTATTGAGCGTACTAGTTTGTTTATAAATATATAAGAAGTGTCTTGGTATTAAAAATCATAAGTAATACAGTATTAAAAGAAAAATAATATTGACATGAAAATATTTAGAAAGACTTTGTTGTAAAAAAGGGGGTGCGCTATTAGAAATATAGTTGTACTTTCAATATTGCATTTCTGAAATAGCCTAAATTCTCCAAAGTTCATCTAGTTTTTAAAAATATATTCTAGAATATATTTGTAAGCAAAATAAAAAAATTCAAGTAAATATTTATAAATATGTTGTAAATGACCATTAACACGTGACAATACATGTTTATTACATAAATCATTAAAAAATAAAATTATAGAATTGCAAACAAACAATTTATAGAATAGCGTACATGATATAATACAAAAATACATATAAAAATATGGTTTTGAAACTATATTTATAACCATAATTTTGTAAAGCTTATCTGCTGAAAAAGCTACTCTATTTATTTTATTAAAAAAAAATATACAACCTTTATTATACTTGTAGGAGTAAACTGAAATATACACAATAATGAACATGCACACACATTTACAGACCTTTAAAGATATAATAATATAATTTTTGCATGAGTATGTAAACAGACAAACAAACTCTGGTTAACTATGCATTTTGCAATTAATGTTTCTCAATCAAGCTGTGCAATACAAAACAAGGGTAGTACTGTATATTAGCAAAATCCTGATACAGTAGAAACCCTATTTTCCATCAGGGGTCGGGACCGCGGCTGTGACGGATTGGAGAATAGTTGGATCATAGAGAATTCACCCAAACACACTTATATCGTGCAAAACTTATTATTAGTGCTTATGCACGTTAAATTTAAATGCATTTTAGTATATATTTATTAACAAAATGAGAATGAAAAGATTAGAAAAAAAGACATTTTCACAATGTATATACTGCAGGTCACAAATACCCTTTTATTACAGTAGGCCTAGTTTTAGTGTAAAACATAAGCTTGTACATTGTGTAATAAGCAGAAAAATTAATTATCAACATTATTAACATTAAACTGCAGTACAGAGTAACATATTAAAGTCTAGTTCCCACGGCTAGTGTTTTCGCAACACAGGCCCAATGTCGGTACACGGGTAGTGTGTTGCCGCGACTCGTCTGTATATCATCAGACAGGACCGTTCCAACGGCCCGTGACCTGTGTAGGCGTCGTGGCTTAAAACTTCATCTCCGACCACAGGCCTTTGTAGTGCCGCCTCTATCCCCATGTTGGACGAGACCTGTTCAGGTAGCCCCGGACGGCCTGTCCGTACGTCAGGATAGCTGTTCCAACGACCTGTTATTTGTTAGACGGCAGATGAGGCCTTACGGATGGTTGGCCGTTGGAACTAGGCTTATGTGGGCTAGATGGCTGGAGTGGGAATTGTCGTCTTCTAGACAGATGAGTCATATGGCAACTGTCATATCGTGGCGTGATGAACCCAGACACTAACAGAACCTGGCGGAAAATAGGGTGACAGACAATAGGGTTTTCACTGTAATGTTATATTACTTAGAAATAGATATCTCATGTAATAGGAATATTCCTGTCTGTAATTTGATTAGTCAGGTTTGCTACTACAGCTGGTTTAAACTGCATAACAATTACATGGAACTACTACACTAGCTACACTGTTGGATTCCAGAACAGCTGATAATTAGAGACACAAAATTTAGTATTGTATGAGATTACAAATTTAGTATGTATCTTTGAGTATATACAATTAATTGTATTTGATTGTGAGTATATGATAATCTGAATTGTATTTGATTGTGAGTATATGATAATCTGTATTATCCTCCTATAAATAGTTTCATTTTATCCTCTTTTATCACTGAAATTTAATTCTTCAAAACGTTCATAATAGAATTTTGTCTACCAAATTGTTCGACTAACTGTTAAAGTCCCATACCCAAGGGTTACAAGTAAAGAAGGTCCACTGTAATAAAAGTGAGTGGAAGCCTGACATATAAAAGTCTTATTGGGCCGCCAAAACATCCATCTTTTGTAATACATTTTGACAAAGCACATTTTTGTGTCAACTTATTAGACAAACCAATAGAGTAATTTTTGTTTGTTGGTTTAGGGCTTGCGTACAAAGAATTGGAAAGCCATGGAAGCTCTCTCGGCTGCAGAAAAAAATTTGGAAATGAAAGTGAAACAATCTCAAAGATTAGTGAGTGTAAGTGCAATAACATTCGTGTACACCTCTGTTAACTTTTTGTTCGGTAGTTTGTGTTTTAATTTGATATATATTTTTCTTCTGAGAGCTTTCATTTACTTTTTTTATGTGTGGTAAATTTATTTTGAATCTTATGTAAAAAAAATTAGTATCGTCTGAGTCATAGTACACTGTTATTTTTCCTTTAGATGTGTAACTTAAGGTATGTGCACGATTTGCACATATTCTGAGCACAAATTTAAAATAAAATTGTCTTGAAATATGTTCATCCATTTGCATCAGACAAATACCTCAAACTTAAAACGCACCAACTTAGTAGGCAGTGCAAAAAAACACTTTTATCTATTATTTTTAGGTAGAGTTATTAATTTTGTTTAGTTATTGTTTTCTTCTTGACCAAAGTTACAATTTGCCAGTATACTGGGGAGGCGTTTATCCTAAATGCGGCCATCTTTTATGCGAAGTACATTTTAGGGATTAAATGTAGCGGCCAGACAAAGATGTTATAATCGTCAGTAGTCTGTTGAGATTCCTTAGCTTTAACTCTTACCAAGTTTGATTGTTTCTCAAGTCAACATCAAACTTGAGACTGCTGATGACTCACAACATCAACAGGAGAACAGAAACCTTCCAGTTGTGTGTGTTCCTGTGGTGGCTGATGTCTTACAAATCAACAAAGAAAGAAGTTTTAGTTGATTTTAGTAGATTTTATATTAACATTTTCACGTAAGAAAAGTCTAGAGAACATTTTGGTAACAACCTTTTTGTTAATTTGTCTCCTTAACAAAACCAACTGTCGTGCACGTTTTGATACCTTGCACTACTCACTCTAGTAACAGTTTTATTCACTATAGTTTTCAGTAATCATAGTTCATTCTCTCCCTATTTGAATCATGTTTGCAGTTTGAAAACAAAAGTGGTAAACGCTTTGATTTCTTCACTAATTAGCCCAAAAATTACAGTACAATTTGTACGCATAACTTCATATGAATTTGATGAAATATAAACTTTAAATTCATATTTAACTGTGAAGGAGAACCTGGTCAGATGTAAAGTTAAGCTCAACTGTATAGTGAGTGTGATTATTCAGCTGCAAATCTTTCTCAGCACTTTTCACAATCACTGTGATCAGCAGGTCTTGTATTTTTTTAATCTGTTATGAATAAAACTAATGGTATGTAAAAATAACTTAAAGATTAGTTATATATATATATACACATGTAGTGATTAAAAATGTTAATAAGTGTTTTGTCATTAACTAAGAGCTGAATACACTTTACAACAAACTTAACACGCCTAACTCTCGAGACCAAAAAATGATAGATCCTACTGTTTTATAACCTGAAGTAACTAAACTGAAGTTTTTTGTTTGCGCTCAACTTGGAGGGTTTTCATCTTATTTATTCAGCATTTACAGTTACTTTATAACTTTTAGTTCCAAACAAAATATTATTAATGAAATACTAATTAAGTGATATTACAGGAAAATTGTATTATAGCCTACTTATTTGTGAATAAAATGATTGCAATGTTTTTGGTTGTTTAGGAGACAGAGGAACGAGTAAAGGTAGAAGAACAAGAAAGGACAAAACAACTCCTTCAAAGACTTTTACCCCACGTGACAATAGAGAGCAAGCAGGTAAAAATAAATAAAATGAACTCATCTATTCTTGTTTGAACTAGTTCTATGCTTTTTGATGATGGTCCATCCATTCATTTTACTTATTTCCTGATAGTGTTATTATTGTGGAAGTTGTATGGTTAAACTGATTTAAGATTTTGTGCTTGTTTAGTAAATCCATCATCAGTTCAAGTTGACAGATAAATAGGTTGAATTCCCAAGATTTTTAAATGATAAATGTGTTGCCTAATTTTTACCAAAATTTGTCATCTTTGCATGCTGATTTAAAAAAACTCCCTTCAGAGACATTCAACAAAACTTTCCGACCAATATATAGAGTTCAACTGTTCTAAATTACAGTGGACTCCCGATTATCGGCGATAATGGGTGGCAGAACAATGGCCGATAATCGATTTCCCCGTTAATCCAAAAATAGCCTAAAATGACCTTTAATCGGTTTAAAAATAACCAGTATCTAAAAACTATGTAAATTTACGCTAATACAAACGAATTGGGACCGGATCCTGTTCGGAATCTCGGGGTTTGTGAGAGTGAGTGTGTAGTAGAAATACACACAGACACACGCGCTCAGTGAGCAAGGGTCAGCCAGTGTATTAATGGAATGTGAGGAGAGAGCAAAAAACAGCTACCGTACTGCATACTGTATTACAGTACAACAACACGCCTAATGGTAGGTTGCGGGCTTTTATTTAGTTTTACAATCTTCGTTTGACAAGGGTCTGACAGCTAGGCTATACTTTACTGCTAACAACAAACAGATGGCTCCCAGCCTGTATTATTTCACTTGCATAGTTGTTTTGTTCACATTCACACGCAATAACTTTTTATTCAAAATTTTTTCATATTTTGTCAATTTAAAAATTTATAAGTTTTTCAAAACTGTGTTTGGAATAGGCGGATTTTTGGATTAACGGGACTTTATTGTAATGCTTAAACTAGGTACAGTAAGTTTAAAAGAGATTTGGGTTCAAAAATAATATTTTAAAATTGAAGGTTTACATACCTTTTTATTTACAGAAGAAGAAGAAACTTCATATGTAATTCACATTTTAAACACACACAATATTAAAGAACAATAAAAATAAAATCATCCTTAGTTCACACGTTTATACTGTTGTCAAATTAAAATTATGGTTTAGTTCTTTGAACCCTTTTGGAAAAAGTCTTTAATAGATTTTTGTTTTTTGGCTTTGGATTCCTTTTTGATTATGTTCGACCTAATTTTTCTGAGCACCATTAAATCACAAAGGGTCGTATCTTCTTCCCCGTCCAAGAAATCTAAGAGTCCCTCGACGTACTGGCGGACAGTTCCGTAGGTTATTTTTGGCGCGGCAGGAACTGGATAGTCTTCATCGCTCTCACTCTCACTTGCGATACCCTGAGCGCACCTGAGTATTTCTTCGTCACTGACCACCTCGAACGCTGGTAAACAGGCGTCTACATTCAGCCACTCCTCAATGTCTTGAGCATCAACGTGTTCTCCTCCGGAAACAGTTTTTGCTAATTCAGCCAACTCGGCTGGCGAGTCAAAGCCTTCAAACTCCTCCTCTTCTTGAGGAATATCAGGAAGTATTTTTCGCCATGACTTAGTGAGGATTGAAGGCTTTACTTTTTCCCATGCTGCATTACACTCATAAATGGCATCCAAAATCGTAAACCCAAATTTGAAAAATGTTTGCAGGTCATTTCCCTCTTCTATTAGAGTTTTTAAGACGATCGGTAGTGTCGTTTCAGGTTTGCTATCACGCCTTGATCCATCGGCTGTATTAAGGCCGTAACATTTGGGGGTAAATACTTGACAGTTATTTGTCCGTCTTCTGACAACAAACGGCTCTCATTAGGGTGAGAAGGTGCGTTGTCCAAGACCAGAACAGCTGTGGGGGGAAGGTTTTTTGATTTCAAAAAAGCACAAACTTCTGGACAAAATTTGTTGTGAAACCAGTCATAAAAAATGTCGGTATTCTCCATCCAGCCTTTCTTTTGCCCATAGTAGTGGACTGGCATATTAACAGACCGGGTTCCTTTGAAAGACCTTGGTTTTTTTGCCTTACCAATTATGACAAGCTTTGACTTAAGAGTGCCTGCTGCATTGGAACAGCACATTACTGTGAGTCTCTCTTTGCTAGTTTTCTGACCGGGAGCACTTTTTTCATTTCCAGCAGCTAATGTTTTCAAAGGAAGACATTTCCAATATAACCCGGACTCATCTACGTTAAATATTTATTCTGGCAACAAATTATTTTCTAAAACATACTCGTTGAAACTCTCACTAAACTCTTTAGCTGCGTCGTCATTGCAACTCAGTTTTTCGCCTTGAATGTCAAGTTCCCTGATGCCATATCTTTTCTTAAATCTGGTCAACCAACCGGATAACGCATCAAAAGGCCCTTCTAGGCCAAGAGAAGTAAAAAACTCCTTTGCTTTCATAGCACAAATAGGCCCGTTTATAGGATTTCCTAGTGCTCGTTGGTTGTTGAACCATTCCAATAAAGCTCTGTCCAAGTCCTCGTAAGTTGCCTTTTTCATTGTTTTCCGTTGCTTCATAGCAGAAGAGGAATCAGATGAACTTGCAAACTTTAAAAACTCATTCTTTTTGTTTATTATACTTCGGACGGTTGTATCGCCTAAGTTATATTCAACTGAAAGTGCCTTTATTGTATGCCCTTTCTCAAACTTCCCAATAATTTCTAGTTTCGTCTGAATAGACAACACAACTCTTTTCCGTTTTGTATCCATGTTGTAAACACACAATGCACTAAGAAAATCACAAAATGTAGTAACGTAAACACAAAAATGCACTAAACAAAACACTGTACACCAACTCACGTATGTCAACTCGTGAACGAAAACAAACTCACAGTGAAAATAGAATAAAAACAGCGCACTGAACTGAGCAATATTGTTTACGTGTGTGACAAAGCAAGCGAACTTGACCGCAAATAACCTGGTTATGTGCCAAGGTCAGCCACTTCTACAGGGTGTCCACGTGTAAACGATCGCTATAGATAGTGCGTGCATGGATGAGCCTGCCTCGTCTTATTATTGCGTAGTATTTTACAATTTTCTAACGCGTTTTTTAATTTAATTTTTTTATTTGGCCATCCCCGTTAATCCACAACACCGATAATCCGCTCGCCGATAATCGGGAGTCCACTGTATATAATTTACAAGTTTCACTTTATTCCTCATTTGGTATTTTTTCATGTGTACCTTGCAAATAGAACTGCAATTCAAATGCAATGAGCTGTAGTGTCGTGAACATGACAGATATGGACCAATCAGACCAAATACCAAATACTTTTAAATTGTTGTTTGTTTTCATTTAAAAGGTGTTCTTTATGCTTTATACCCATTACTCTAGTCCAGTCACTTAACTGTCTTCTAAGCTCGTTGGCCTCCACCATTTTGTCAAATCATAAATGTTTCCTAAAAAGATGTCCTGTTACTTGGCAGCTCTGCATTACTGACCAGATCCATTTTGTTGTTGCATCATGACAACAACTGCTTATGATTGTTTCATAGCTTACTGAAGGTAGTGTGAAGGAGTAAAGTACATCAACGCCCTTTTGAATAAAGTAGTTTCGATACTATTATTTATTGACTCTTTCTGTCTGCTGCTAGGAGTAAATATTTTGTGGCCAATTTACCAATACCTTTAGGTGTTTAGTGAACAATTTGTTATGTGTGGTTTGTTGATCAAGACCTTAATTGTCTATGGCATTGTCAGTAAATCTGGACAGTTAACAGAGTCAAGGAGTAACATATCTTGGTAATATTAATTCTTACTTCAATTTTGTGGTCATCTTGATTTTACTGTTTAAAATGAAACCTAAATAGTATTATTATTCTTTTCCCATTTTCATATATTAAGTTTTATCTTAGTTTACATGTAAACCTACTTTGTCAGCTTCTTCCAGAAATGCTTTTGCTAGTGTTTTTATTTCACTTATTTATTATACATTATTAAAACCATGTCATCAGTGAATGCTCGAATGTTGATTCTGCCTTCCATATTTGCTTCGCTTGGTGCAGACTGTGTAGCTTCTTTAAGAGCAAAGTCGAACAAAAGAGGAGAGTTAAACTCCTGTGTTGATATCAAAGGTGTTCCCTTATGTACATTCCCATTGTATTCCAACCTATCTCTTGAGCCTTCAACACAACATTTTAGCTAATCTTAAATGTTTAATTTAATAAACAATATGAATAGACTTTTGTTATACTCACAGTATTGGAGGCCAGATCTTTCACAGTAAAAATTTGATCAGTTGTTGGTGTTTATTTAGGCTTTCGATTGATTTAATACTATTTTTGAAAGTATTGTCATGTTTAAATAAATTATGTTAATAGTTTACCACCATGTTTTATTACTTTATTATGTATATAATCTTCCTCAGGGGCCTTTCCATTCTTTAATGTCTTTATCACATCTTCAACTTCTTAATCTTCCTCAGGGGCCTTTCCATTCTTTAATGTCTTTATCACATCTTCAACTTCTTCTGTAGTCTGTCCTAAAACATCTGGGTCTCCGCTATGAAGCCTCTCTTTCATTTTTTATTTTTGTGTTTTCGAAGTTAAGGAGGTCTTTAACAATAACTAGTGAAAACATAAGAAAGTTTGCTGCATCTAGAAGTATTAAGCCACAGATGACAACATCTTTTCCACTTTCTTCACATATCTAGCAATATAATTTGTGTGCATAAAACAGCCATCGATACATAAGTTGTAGTTTTTGAATAGCTTAGATCTACCTTGAGAATAGAATTCTTCATTGCAAATAACATAATGTAGTTTGTAGCGTGCATAGCATTAAATGAGATTGAACACAAAAGAACTAATCTGTAAATTTCTGGTCAATGATCCAAAAAAGTAAGATTTTATTAATGATGTTAGTGGGTGTTTGGTTTAGTTACAGGATTGCAAACAGAATAAAGATAATATATGAATAGCTAAAGTGATGTGTCTCTTTGATCGATAGGAAATTATCATTTATAGATAGCTCAAATAAAAAAGTTTGAAGTAGTCTTTTTTCCGTGTTTGAAGAAGCTTTTATTGTAGTATCAGTTTTGGTTGTTAATTTTTTATTTTTACGTGTGTCTCTTAAGTTGGAAACAGCTTGATGTAAGCTCTTGTACCTCCCCTCTCTTGTATAATTCCTTAAACAGTGGAGTATATTCAACCTTACTTGAACTGATGTAGGAATATGAAAAGTGGCTGGAACAATTCGTTACATGTGCCCGCTCCAACAACTCCAATGACAGTAATGAGGCAGCAATGTTGGCGGAAGTAGAACAACAGAACTGCCAACTGCAGGCTATGGTGACGCATTACAAGACTATCATAGCGGACACAGAAGGCATGCTCAATAGACTCCAGAGTCATGTAGAGCAGGAGGAAGATAGGTGGGGTCAGCAAATACAGACGCTGAAGTCGCAGTTGCAGGCTGTCACTCAGGAGAGAGACAGGCTAGAGGTAAGGCACCTTTACAAGTTGTCTGTACAATTTAACTGAATCCTTCAACAGATTCTTAGTTCAGTTAAATAATAGAAACAAATAAATAAATAGGGCAAACAAACATTAATAAATAAGCTTAACATAATGACTATAATGCTACTATTATACTTGCTCTTTTGGTTTCAAACCTTTAAAAAAAAAAAAACATTAAGCGTCGCAGAGAAAAAGGTAGTCTTAAATAAAAATGTGTAAACTATGAGAGTATTTCAAATTTTTAATATTGTACATGAAGACTTATTTTATTAACGACTTCTGGGTGTTTGAGCAAGATTAGAGGTAGTGTTTCATGAAAGTATGAATGTATAAGTTTGTAAAGGAGAAAAGCAGTGTTTACTTAAAAGATTTGGTGTGAAGAAAAAAATAATTTAAAGATCAAGAAGTTATAATGTACTTGTTAATTAATATAATAGAAGATACTGGGCATTGGCAGACTTACTCATTGTACAAACAAACAAATACAGACTTAACACTAATTTTCAGTGCCACTGGTATCTCCTTGTGAAATGCTATCTTAGTTTCAACTATTCGTTCTGAGTAATTCAATTCATATGTTTTTAAAAATAAATGTTTATTTAACAAATCAATATTTTGACTTATTCATACACAGAGTACTAAACATGGTCAGGTGGTGTTATAAAATTTCATTAATGATGACAGCAAACAGCTGCTGGGTTATTCATTCATTTATTCATCTCTAAGACGCCGATCGTAGAGATATGGGAGTACTAAACATGGTCAGGTGGTGATATAAAATTTCATTAATGATGACAACAAACAGCTGCTGGGTTATTCATTCATTTATTCATCTCTAAGACGCCGATCGTAGAGATATGGGCGAATATGAGGAGTGAATGAGTGTGATGAGTGTAGATGAACGAGTGTAGTCATTGTTACTATCTGAGTTCGACTAAGCTCAGAAAGGACTATTTATTAATAGCCAGGGCAACTATGGGACCTACAGCTTTACGTGGAATCCGAACCACGTAGTGTTGGTCTGATTTTCAACTAACTGACAAGTTTGACACTCAGTTCTCTTCCCTACACAACATCCGAACCTTGACTACCATTCCACATGGACACTCCAGACTTCTCTAGTAGTGTGTATAATATTGATGACAACCAATGAGCGGATGCCATGTCGATATTAAGAGGACCGAGCATAGAACCTATCGCCTACAATCTCCCAAACACTTTGACCCCAAGTAGCTGGGTTACAGCACTGCGCCACCAGTGCTGACATTGTTTTTTTAGTTTGTGTAGATAAATAAATAAATCATATTGTTATGTTTTAATTTATTAAATGTATCTTCTTCGGTTTGTACAGATTTTTCAATCGTTTATTTTTCAATAGTTGGTGTGCTTTCAGGCTGGCGTGAAGAATGGTGTATCAACAGTGGATGTAAGTTAACATTTCTAATACTGTACAAAAAACTGTTCAATTCTTTTAATTTCTTGGCATGCAGTTCTTTTTTTTATTTGTAAATATTAAATACAAATCAGGTGATTGCAGTAGACCCTGTTATAATGTGAAATTGAGAGGGTCAATTTGACCCACGTTATGAGGCTAACAGTGGTATGAACAAACTATATATCACATAGTTATATTTAGATATATACTATAGAAAAATTGAGAACAATGAACTGTGTTTATTTACATTGTTAACAGTGTTTTTACTTGAATCCAGTGCTTTTTAGTCACTTTCATCTTGGAGATTAAATTATAAAATATGCTATCAGCAATGAGAAGAAAATAAGAAGTTTAACTATGCACGTTCACTATTATTATTTTGAACAAGAAAACAAGTTCTTTCTGTTCCACTCAAAATTGTTGTACAGTGCCACGGTATGTTTGACAGAATACTGTATTGTAATATTATTAGAGCAGGGAACCTCACTTTTCCTTTCCCATACAAAATTAGCATACACCATTCTATAATAGAGTTACAGCAGGAAATCAATTACACTGTGAGGTCTGGGACAACGGAGATTCATTCATACTGCTATGAGGGAGGGCAGTACACGGTCCCTGATACCACGGTACATACCATCATGTTATAACTGGCACAGCTGATCACTCCTTATTTTTTTGCAGCCATTATCTCATTAAATGGTTTACTATTTTTATTTAAGAACAAATCACTCTAGTATAGACTTCAGGAAGACATTACTATTAGAGCAACCCCTACATTGTACCTGATACCACGGTACGTTTAATCATGTTAAAACTGGGATCACTGATCAGTCCTCGTTTTTTGTGGACAGCTGATCACTCCTTATTTTTTACAGCCATTATCTCATTAAATGATTTACTATTTTTATTTAAGAACAAATCACTCTAGTAACACCCACCCGCCCCACCCATACACGTACAGTGGTATTGACCCACCCGGCCACTTCTACACGTACAGTGGTATTGACCCACCCGCCCACCCATACACGTACAGTGGTATTGACCCATCCGCCCACTCATACACGTACAGTAGTATTGACCCACCCGGCCACCCATACACGTACAGTGGTACTGACCCACCCGCCCACCCATACACGTACAGTGGTATTGATTGATCATTACGACTGTATGTGTAAGGGTGGATGGTTGGGTCATTACCGCTGTATGTGTATGGGTGGGAGGGTGGATCAGTACCACTGTATGTGTAAGGGTGGATGGGTGGGTCATTACCGCTGTATGTGTAAGAGTGGGTGGGTGGGTCCTACGTGTCATCAAGGTCAATAGTTACTTGGATGGAGTAAGAAATATTCAATCCTAGACACCCGTCTATATTGCAGCAGGAAATTTGGAAGCTCCTGAATGAAGTTTTTGATAATATTCAATACACCAAATTCAATACCACTGTACGTGTATGGGTGGGCCAATACCACTGTACGTGTATGGGTGAGCGGGTGGGCCATTACCACTGTACGTGTATGGGTGGGTGGGTGTACCAGCTCAGGAAGACATTACTAATAGAGCAACCCCTACATTGTACCTGATACCACGGTAGGTTTAATCATGTTATAACTTGGATCACTGATCAGTCCTCGTTTTTTGTAGCGATTATCTCAAAATGATTTATCATTTTATATTTAAGAACAAATAATTCTAGTATAGACTTCAGGAATACATTACTAATAACAATTAATTTAGGCTCACAACAATACTGCTACTAACTGTACTAAAAACATACACTGCAGTGTTTATTACTTTCTAAATTGAAGGAATTTGTTAGGTGATTTGCAGTATCACGCAGATAAAAATTTATAATTTAAAAAATTATTAGCCAAAAACATTTTATATGAATTTTCAAGTTTTATTTAAAATTTAGTTCAGTAAAAAATTCCTCTCACTGTTCAATGTTTCATTGTTATAAATATAAATGTAACATAATACTAAAACACTATAAATTACTAACTGAAAGTGAAAAGGTAATGAACAAACAAGTGGACACAAGTCAGTGCAATAGCTACCTGACAAAAGCTCATGATGTCCACAGCCATTTGAATTACGAATCATTTCATGCAAATTATTTGATAATGTGCTAAAACAATGTACAGTATTTCTAAAAATATAGGTCTTTTTTAATTCATTTACAACTAACAAAAATATTGGCGTCATAATAATATATTATACATTTTTTGTGAGTCCTAGTCAGACGTTGGGTTTTCTTGCACATTTTGCCTTTTCCACGTAGGTAGATGTTGGCACTCAAAGAGTTAAAGCAGATTTGTACAAATATTATGTATTAATAATTAGGTTTTATATCAATTAACTCTTATTAAATTTAATACATACATTAAAAGTTGTGAAGTATTCTTTCAGGCTTCAATTTTAATCTTAAATTATAAAAAATACTACAATAATAAATCATCAGGTAATAATAAAACTCTTCTTTAAGGCAACTTTTTAGTTTGGCCAATGATTTTATAAAAGGACCTCTTCGCTCCTCCCCCATGTCTAGCTGTCATTAGCTGCTCATCTGTATTAGTGTGGTTATATTATAACACAAATATATTACAGAATAAGCTAAAAATGCACAAATATATTACAATACACTTACAAAATGCACAAATATTATGGTGATCGACTTAGGTGAACCACACTCACCTTCCTCAGACCACAGGGATTCACAAAAGAATGCATAATATTTGTGCATTTTGTATTGTAATATTTTTGTGCTTAGATTGTGATATATTTGTGTTGTGTGACGTTCAATTGTGTTGTATATGTACCAACACATATTATGCTAATTAAAGAACTATTTGTTATATTATAAATAAAAACAGAGTGATATGTAAAAAAGGAATTTCATACTAACTTGAGAAATTTTAAATAAAATTCCATCAATTCGAACTTATAATGAGAGATAATAAATAATAGATGAGTTTTTTAAAAAATACTGGTGGGTTTTCAAATAAAATAACTGTTATTTAAAGCACTGCAGTACGGTCGATTGTTGCTGTCCTTTAAAACTTGCAAAGCCTTGAAACTGATAAAGGCTTCTTAAAAATTACGAAACTATTCGTTTATTAACATTTCCACTTCCTGTTGGTGAACAATGCATTTTATTTTATTTAAGACATTTAATAACTGGCAGAATGAATGATGTTTTTAATTCACTCTATACGTGTGTTTATTAAGTTTTTTTGATTCACTCTATATGTGTGTTTATTAAGTGTTTTTAATTCACTCTATATGTGTGTTTATTAAGTGTTTTTAATTCACTCTATACGTGTGTTTATTAAGTGATTTTTCTTTAAAATAACTGTCAGTAAATCAATAAATGAAATAAGCTATTTAGTAAAGAAAAAGTAAATTTTATTATTATTTACTAATTAATTATTTGATCGGAAAAGTCCTTAATAAATGCAAGCGTGAAGTCTGTCATTCTGACAGCTTTTCATCCTAAGCCTGAAGTAATCTGGTTTCATTTAGGACTGGAAAGCAGGCTTGCCTTTTTAAAAATTCCTTTGAAAGTTTTTTTTTTCATCACACAAAAATTATAG
Organism: Stictocephala bisonia; assembly: GCA_035578905.1. Classification (NCBI taxonomy): domain Eukaryota; kingdom Metazoa; phylum Arthropoda; class Insecta; order Hemiptera; family Membracidae; genus Stictocephala; species Stictocephala bisonia. Next base: position 337,338 of record JAQJVL010000793.1, read on the forward strand.
TAAAACACTAATGAAGATATTTCAAGGCCAGTTGATGCTACTAATTTTGATAAGAGACATTTTAACCCTTATCACTCGGCTGTGCTCAGTTCGTGGCCCACACACGTTCTGTCTGTCCTCGGATAAGAATATACTAGGAATGTCCTATTACCGCGGCTGTGCCTGCTCCGTGGCCGGTCTGTGTGGACTGCCAGCTCGGACGCCATCTTCCTTGTTTATTTACTGGGCTCGGATTTAAATACCTTAAATGGACATGGCCAAGAAAATCGTGTATCTTAATTGATTAATTTGAGTGAGTTAATCGTGTTGTAAGATTCTGCAAATTTTTACTATAATCAGTTACATGTTTATATTTAATAAAATCATACTCCTAACACATAAACAATTATTTTAGAATTTAAATTAATGTAATAGTCAGGTATGTTTTTATACAAAAAACAACATAATTGCTTTACAATATAATAGTTTTCAATACAATACCTATTTTTTATGATTCCGGAAATAAAACAATTATAAAGATTTGATTTAAAAGTTTAAAACTTGCCATAAATAGTGTGGGACTAGGTCAAATAATTGAATAGAGGGGAAGAGGAAATTCACACGGTTCAGTGGGAGACGTTTTTGTGCTATCTCGTTATCTTTAGGGACCCTCCCACATTCCGAGTCAGGTCTATTAGTGTGATGTCTCCTTTTACTGCCTGCCAGCTGTTATCACACGCTGGTATACTGTTTATAAATACGTCAGTCTGATTTATAGGTCAGTGACTCACACTTCCTTTGCTATCTACAGTACATTCACTGAAAGATCGTAATGTGGTGGCGATTTCTAGATAACAAAGGAATGCACAAACTATTGGTATATTATAGGATTTACCATTATAGAAAATAATAATTATTATCATGAAAGATAATAAGTAATAATCTAATAAGTAAAATTGACACTAATTGATAGATAAATATATAGGCCTAACATACGTAGTAATAGTTGTAAAATAATTACTCGAAATAATTTACAAAACTGGTTACAAACGATATATCATCTTGATCAATTACTCTCCGTATATCGTCCGACCGTAATTGATCGTTTTCATCCATAGTTATATATTTCTTTTAATAAACAAAAGAGAAAAAAACAAAGATTTGGAGGCAAGAATAAAAAAACTACACAATTGATCAAGATCGATCACTACACCAGCCCACTACATACTGACTCATTGATAATAGAAAAGGAGGGGACTGGGCGACAGGAAACGATTATCAAGTGACGAGAAAGGAAGTTTAGTTATCCCTCTAAACATCGCAGCACAAAGCAATATCTTAGGTTAAGTGTAAATATTTATAAAAATGTACTAATAAAGTACAGACATGGGCCACGTATCGCGCACAGCCGAGCGAGAGGGGGAAATCCAGGTGGTCACTACCCGTGGACAGGTGAGGTGAGCGGATATTACTTAGATATCTGAGCCGAGGTATTGACAGGAATTACGCGGGCCACTATGCATGGACAGCCGATGTGAGAAGCCAAATGGCACAATTGAATTCCTAGTGCAAAGGGTTAAAAGGCAAAAGTAACTATGTGATTTAATAAATCTGATTTTTTATTATTATTACTGTACACATTTTTCTTCAAGTCCAGTTAATATTATAAATTAAAATCTAGAAAAGTTTACTTTTTATCTATAGAACAAAAATTTAAAGTCTATTATGTAGAATATAGCCAACAGCTGTCTTCCACTAAAATTCACACTATAAATATATTGGCTTCTAAATGGCAAATAAATACGTTAACACATGTTATGCTCTAGACAGGTACTCAGACCCTACATAAGCGGCGCAGTTTTACAGGTAAATTTTCGAGCTTCTGTGGGGCAAATGGTGCAAGCCAATGTGTGCTGGATGGGTTTCCCCTTTTTTTCCCAACACATTAAATGTTGATTATGAAAACAGTTAAGGATTTTTTATAACTATTTTCCATGTGGGAAAAATACACACACCTCCATGCCCTTGGAGCACAATATTCACAGACCAAGTATGTTGAGCCCATAGTAGTTAGCCACCAAAGTTTAAAAAATTAAATTTCATTAGTTTATAATGTTACGGACAGACCTTTGCTGGAATAATGTTTCTAACTAAATTTGACCAAGCGTAATTTATTGGAAATTGAAGACACATAACAGGCTGTGGATACTTTTTAACTTTTGAGTTGTGTTCAGTATTTCCCTTCTTACTGTCTTTTGCAAATATAGAAGGCTAGCTGCCTTCTAAACCCTGTCAAACTAGCTTAACTATCTTTCCTTCACAGTGTGTCTTTTTTTTCAGTTTTACTTATAATCAAGTAAATTCTGAGTCCAGAAAGATGCCGAAGATTCAGATGATTTGTTGTGAAGATGTTTTGTAAACGTGTGCATGGTTTGCTTACAGCTATTGCAGGCTTGAAGCTTACTATTGGTTGTGGACCATTTATGTAGTGCTTCAACTATCACCAGGTTGTGTAGCAGGTGGTTGGTTAAGTTAGAGACAGCCAGATGAATGTGGGTAGTAATTTTCACAGTATTCGATTCATCAAGATTATTTGTTTTAGAATCATTAGCTATTTGTTTGTAAGATTGTGTATGGGGTATTTTTGAAATTACAGTGTTTATAATTTCTTCTAAGTATCCTCAAAGTTGTAATACTAATTACTAACAAGTTTCTAAAAAACGTATTTACCATTAGTTAAGCAGCTATATAAAACTTTGAAGTAAAATAAACTGCTTGTTAATGAATTGCATCTGCTAAGTAAGATAGAATTTTCATCTTTAATTGTAATATTTATGATCTTACTTCATAATATTTGGTATCAGTATCCAGTGCTTTTTTGAAAACCCTTTCACTGTTAAGTATTTATTTAATGACATATGCTCAGGACAATAAACCCAATTATTCATTTCAAATCTTGTATGGGGCAATGTAGAGTTGTGACAGGCCAAAACGGTCTAATAGACAACATAAGTAATAGTTAAATCATCATGTGAATTCTTAGAAGATGTATTTTGTATTAGGCCCCGCCATCAGCTGTTACGCTGCATCAGGTGGTAGTTACCTTCATTACATCTACATACCTGTCATCTGTGGTGTTTTGTCATTTCTAATGATTTACTCCTCAGAAGCATAGAGTATTTCAAATATTATTTTCAAAATTTCATTTTTATGTTAACCATGCATTTACTTTGCTATTTTTTACTAATATTGAGTGTGACTCATTAATAATTATTTATTTTAACTCTGGATTTTGTTTTTTAACAGTTACTTGTTAAAAGTTAAAACTACTGATTTCTCAGATTTTTAATAATTAGGCTACCTTTTTATGGAAGTGTTATTTACAGGCTGGCTCCGACACAAACTGAGGTCAAGATCCCGGTCTCAATCACGTAGGTCACAACGCCCACCCAGCTACGGAGGCAACCGGTCAGAGTAACTAACTTTTAACTACTATTGCCAGGTTTTTCTTGGGTAAACTTTGTGCATCTACATACCATGTATGTGTGTACAACATGCATCTGTTGTATGTTCAGATTATATCATTTATCTATCAATTGTTTAGGTGCTGAATAAGTAGATTTTAAGTGAATATTATTATTGTTATATATTTTGTATATTATTTACATATAAGCCAAACTAAGAATGTTTTATATTTATTGTCTTATCTATTATCAATACTGTCATAATTAATTAAAGCAATTTTTAGTATAGTAATTTTTTATACATCATTCTTTATACTTTTCCAACCTTCAATGTATTCGAATAGTGCAATTTAATTTATAAAGAATTTTATAAATGTTCATATAACAATCATCTATGTTCATAATTGCAAGAACATTGAGTTGTTAATTTAATTAATTTAGTGAATGAAATGAAGACTCTCTAATTTAAGCATTTTGTTATATAATAACCAAAATACACTGATATATATTGATATATATATATATATATATATACACACACACACACAAATTCTTTGGTGGTATTCTCAGGAGTTCCTTACTGCTATGACTCACAAAAGGTAAATATCTAACTACTTTTTTGTGATATCCATTAAAATTTATGTTATTTAGTGACAAATTTGTCTAAAAACAGATATATTGCCTGCATGGTGGCCTAGTGGCTAAGGCTTCGGACAGCGGTGGGCATTGTCCAAGGTTCGAATCACCACTGAGCCAACGGTCTATACTTCATTCGTTGAATAAAGTTAATGCACAGGCCTGTAGGCCCATGTAAACTGACAAGTGGAAGTTTTTTTAAAATAAAAAAAAATGAAATTGAATGTACTAATCCTTATATACAGTGAGCTATATTAATTATAACATGCATTTAGGGGATAAATTAAATTTGCGACATAAGGCAACCTGCAGTATTAAAAACTGTTAAACTATACATCACTTTAGAGAAATGTCAATAACCTCTATAACCAAAACAATGTTATGCGTTCTCTCCTCTTCCATTCCTTATAATTCAAAGCTGAAAACTGCATCCTTTCTATCCCACAAAATTATCGTTATGCCTTATCAGAGAAGAACACGTTTATACTAATAATGGTCAGTTCACTTAAATAGCAACATGTGTCCATTGTTGTTTTGTCCAAGAAAAGACAAGCACATCTGTCTTATGAACAAACTTCCTGTCTGTGTAAGTATTGTTGCAAGAGAAAGGTAGTACAGACCAGTCCGTGTTATATAGATTCTGTTGTACCTCATACGTGTAATGAAAGCAGCATCTATAGTATACACCTTAGAACATCACCATTTATTGAATGCTTTTAGCCGTAAATAAATAATTGAAACCTAATTGTTCATTCATACTTATTATAAAGAAACTGGTTGCTTTATTAAAATTGGTTATTTGCACTTAACTTAGAAAGAAAGAAAGATATGAGAGGAAAATTCGAGTAGGAGATTTGTTCTTTAAACATAAGTTCTCATTGCCAATACAAGTAAAATGTTGTGGCCTAAGTTTCATCCCTGTATTTCAAAATGAGCATTTACAATAACCGTGTTTAAAATAATAGTTGCCCTCTGAATTATACCTTTCTTCAAGGGTGCTATTTAATTCAACATATTGATGTATGAGTACGTTTTAATATTTTATTAAATGCCTGTGCTTTGCTACAAGATCAAAATAGGTTTTAGATTGTGCAGTGTCATGGTACAAAATTAAATTGTATACTTCAGTCTATTCAAATTGAATTATAAAAATCTGAATGCAAAATTATAATATCAATTGATATTAAGAGTTCAAACATTCATGTTATAAATGTAATAAAGGTTAAAATAATTAAATTACATTATCAAAACAAAATACAGTAACTTTAGAGACGGGGGGGGGGGGGGCTGGGATATTCTTGTAAAACACAAACGGCGCAAGCATTACAGAAATATAGAAGTTGAGGTAAACCCTGTTTTGGATTGTCTGATGTACGATACGTGAATATTTACATAGTTATCTTTATTCTAAGGAATTTTGGTGAACACTATTCATACAAATTTATTGATATTAATTTGAATCAACATACATCATTTCCTGGACACATCAACCCAATCTATTTTAAAAGAAGAGTGTTATTACTGACCTTTCTTAGCAGTTTATGTATTGTTATACAAGAGTCACTGAATGAGAGGCTGTGATATTATAAATGTAGTATTACTCAGACAACACATTAATATTTCTTATAAATTTGTTATATTATTTTTGCTTTCGAAGATTTTTGAGCAGATAAGATAGTGTGTTTCTACACGCCCACCCATACACATACAGTAGTGATGATCCACCCGCCCAACCGTACACGTACAGTGGTATTGACCCACCTGCCCATCCATACACGTACAGTGGTGTTGACCCCCCTCACCCTTACACGTACAGTGGTATTGACCCACCCACCCAGCCATACACTACAGTGGTGTTTATATACTTAAATTTGCCTCCTTCAGTTTGGTTTGCATACAACAACCTCATCTCTATGATGCTTAATAACTGTTTCAACTTTATTAGCATCCACAGAATGCTATGCAATATCCTATAGCGTAACATAACAATACATAACACCATGGTTAGTGCTGTTTGACCCATGTACAGTACTTTTTCAAATTTATCTCTTAGCACTCCATCTTATCGGAAATTATACTACTTGTGTGACTCAAAATTATAAAGTTGCTGTAATGCAACCTCAGCTATCTACGCAACTGGTCACTATCAGTTCTAAATTATCGTATTCACTATTATGATACTTCCAAATACAAGTTAATTTTTTTTTAAACAAACAACTTAATTTTTGTTTGTTTTTAATACAACTTAAATAAAATTCCTGGTTGCACCTACATTAGAATTGTTTCACATTATTTGATTTCATATTTTCTTCACTTATATTATCGTGATGGAATGTCAGTACTCTGATCACCTACTACTAAAGAAAGAAGAGTGCCTGAACAAACTAATGACAACCACACCAAATACAATGCTGCTTGTAAAATTACTTTTTTTATGAACAGATTGTGTTATCGTTTTTATCTAAGGATTGGAACTAATTTATAATACTTAATTCAATAGCTTAGCTGTTTGTGGATGATCAGACTGTCAAGTATGGCTCGATCAGGCGTGCTGGACACCAGATTTATTAAGTTGAGTGTCAGGTTTACAGGTTTGTGTACAGCAAAATGATGTAAGACAAACTGTGACTAAATGCAGATTTTTAAATGATCAGCAGTATGAAATATTTAAATGAAATTATATTTAAAAATAAGACTCATTTTAACCCTTCGTACACAGAAATTGTTTAAAAAACTTAATTTTTATGAAAGCTGAAGTTAATTTTTGTTTAAGTTTTAGTATCATAAAAAACATACAAAAGACAAAGATTTATATTTTAATTTTTAGTGTAAATGTACAATAATTATTATTATGAAAAGTAAAAATATGCAACTTTTTACATTTTAGTTTAAACAGTACCTGTCATTTATAATACAATAATAACTACATTAAAATAATTGAAAATTACAAAACCAAAAAAAGAAGGATAAGTGATGAAAACAGTGTGCTTGGGTGGAGCGACATACTGAGGATAAGTCCGTTCTACGTGTGTACAATAGCAGGAGACAGTGCCCCGCACCCATGTATGCTCTGATTGGCTGCCCCACCTCTTTTCATTCATAGACGATTTAAGTTTCTGATAGGCTGAGGGAGTTAGCTAAAGACATGTATAAGTTGATGCTGCACTCTAGCGGAGGTTTGGAACTGTTCTTTACACTATCGACAGAAATATTTCATTTAGGATATTTTCGTTAACCGTGTTTGAGGTAAAGTTGAGGCTGGGTATATATCTGTTTGTCGCGTACGAAGGGTTAATTCTTCCTTTGGTGTAAGGAATGAAAGATTTTACGTCCAATTCAATATTTCATTGCAACAAACAATAAATTCTGCATATATGTTGCATATATCATTTCCTTTTTACTTCTCCATTACAATAATACTATAGAGGTTTCAGTGGATATCTTAGTATTTATATTATAACTGTACTGGCAAATAATGAATAGTCATAAACCCAAAGTAAATGGCGTGTAGAGGAGAGGGAATGTTTACTTCTCCCGGCAGTGGGCTGCAAGGTATAGTCAACAAAATAAATTGAATCAATGATGATAAAATATTTTAACTATGGTTTAAACAAATTTAATTATGTTGGTGAAACTGGCAATTACTCAAACATTTAAAGAACTAAGAATACTTCAATTGATCAAACAACACAATACAAGATCCAATGTAAACACTATGTTATGTGGGATCATTGTTATAATGACAGCTGCATGCTTCTAAAAGTGACTGTTCTAAGAACATATGACAGTGTGTGGTGGGGGACAAAATCTGTCATGCCTGCGCTCTGGCCATTTACTATGGGTTGGATACTACCTATTCTTAATATTTGTTAACAATGTTATCTTAACATTACTATGTAGTAATGAATGGAAATGAGTTATAATAGTAAGCATTTTAATCTTAACATTTTTATGTTTCAAGAGCAGCACTGTTAACACGTCGAGGGCTAAGCCTGAAATGACAAAATTCATTCTAATCCTAAAAAATCTTTTTACGTAAATAACTTTCCTTTGAATTAGTAAACTCCAAATATGATGATAGAGGTCATTGTGAGGTCGCTAAGGTGATGGATGATGACGTCATCAACTCGGCGGGTATATCCGTCGCCAGGATCTCAGTGACAGACTGTTGTTGCTGTTGTATTGTTCACAAATAAACAGTGTTCACTGTCACTATTAGAATCACTTTCAGACATGTTATTATGTTTTTCACAAAAACATAACCGCAAACACAGCAATAAACTCACTAAATACAGTAATCAAAGATGGAATGCTTACGAGAACCGAAAATACTTCCAAACTTGGGACTGACGCACACAAATAACAATAGGGTCGTATGCAAGGTCCTGACAACGTAAGGTCCTACCTCGACGAGATCCGAGCTCACACTGATGAATCGACCGTGCAACTACATATGGCGGGTACATCCGCCGCCAGGATGCACGGAGGGTCTTTCAGCGCGGGTATAGCCGCGCGTAGCCACCGACGTGTTAAAGGTCATGATTTTGAAATGTCTAATTAACCCTTTGAGGGCCGAACTTTGTTATTTCCATTGAGAAGTTTGATACTCATAACCTCTATTTTTATTGCTTGTGATTACTGTAATTTAGCCAATTATGAATAGTTAGTTCACAGATCATGGTACATATTGTCATTAGATATTAAAAAAAAGTAAACATGTGTTAGTGCCATGATTGTATGGATGTATGTTATATTATCTGATATGTATTGTAACAACTTGCACTTGATCATACAGTCTCTCTTTAAAAAAAATAATATGAATATTATTAATCTAAAAGTATAAAAGAGAATATTTAATTTCAACTTAAGCTAACATATTGCTTTTCAATTAGGTTTGAACTAGGCCTTCATTGTTGTTTCATTTTTGTTTTTAATTAGCAATTCTTGTTATTGCTAATTGAATGGTAAGGATGGTATATAATGTGCATTCCTTATCTCTAACAACTTATACCCATCCAATAAAAATTAATTTTGATTTTATTGTAGTTGAAACATTTGTACTCTGCATGTTAAGGTTAAGCTTTATATAGCTATGATTTTACTTGTCTATGAGGAATAATTAATTTTTTCTTATAACTTGTTATTTTTTCATAAAATTTAGTTAAATATGTTTGTACATATAGACGAATAATATATATATATATATCCTCCTGAGACCCAGTGTGCTATTTTTAGGACGTGTACATAAACTGTATTGAGTCCTAGAAAAATATATGGCTTTAAAGTAGATAAGACCGAATGTACTATATTTATGACATATATTTTAAATCAGCTGAGACCTGAATTTTTTTTTGTTTTATTTCTGGTTTATTTGTCACAAACCACATTAACAACAACTTATTTAAACACGAAAAAATACTCAAAAAATTTTCGATATATTATAAAGTACAATTATTTATGTCCTATAAAAAGCACATCCGGTCCTAATATGGTTAAGGTGGAAAGTGAATGAATCTACATGTTACATGTTATGAACTATTTTATTTCTCAATTATAAACAATCTTTTACTTCTGTATGTATAGTTACTGGTTTATTTTTGATGGAACTGAAAGAAGCAGTTTTTATTTTTTTTTAAGCAAAGGAAAACATTGCATTTTGCGCAATAAATAGTGCTCTTCAGCTTGCACTTTGGCATTCTGCATCTTTGTTGTTGCCCTTCATGAACCTTAGGTAGGTGCTTTGCACCCTTTGTGCGCACAACTGACGAAGGTAGGGACTTTTTTCTCCCATCCTCAAAAACGATAACATCTTCTTCCGAATCGTCTTCAACAAACGTTTCATTGGGCTCACAATTCTTGTTGATAAGGCGTTCCCCAAACATCAACTTGAATGTCCTAAGTTGAGGAATATCCCTGTTTGCAAATCCCCGTTCTTTCTTGTGTTTTCTCATCTGTAGCCAGGCATTTACTATGGCTAAATCAACAAAATGCAAAATGCACCTTACTGTCCACTTTTTTGTTCTAGACCGGGAAGGACAGTACGACAACATCCTATCTGCCAGGTCTACACCTCCCATATTTTTGTTATATGAGTCTATAACCTTTGGTTGTTTGATTTCAACATACCTCTTTTCTTTCTTATTCCATCTTTTAACAGTACATTCTGGATCCTGACTTTCATGTGTTGAAAGCAAAACAACTGGTTTATTATCCAACCACTTGGTGCATGCAATCAACTTGTCTTCCCTAACAGTAACGTTAGTAGTGCCTCTGTTTTGTTTTTTAAATAACTTGTCATCAATTAAATCATTGTTTTTAGGCACCTGATTTTTCATCAGTGTACCTGAGCACCTGATTCCCCTACTAATAAGCTCATCTGCTAACTTAACAGTAAGAAAGTATCTATCCATATAAATCACATGGCCAGGAACTAATGATCGTGACAGATAAAGCACCGCTGCTTCACCAAGAGAAAAGCCCTGATTGACCTCTAAAGGAAATGTGGTTTTGCCTTGATAGATCCTAAAGTCACATATTATACCATTAGAGTTAGCCAAAACAAAAACTTTGAGCCCTACAGGATTTGGTTTGTTGGGGACATACTGTTTTAGACTACAAGTGCCAGAGAAAGGTATCATCATTTCATCTATGCAGATATGTTGTTCTCGAGGTTGATCCATGCATCCCTGTAAAACTCTGTTAACTAAAGGACGTATTTTCCAAACACGGTCACTTTGTCTTGCTTCATTGGAAATATCATTGTCAAACACTACCTTTATTGATTTTCTAATAGAAAAGAAGCGATCTCTCGTCATAGAATTACTAATTATGGGAATTTTATAATCTTTCTCCCAAAACATTCGTATTTTTGGGAACTGGAGAGCTGACATTACACAATTGATACCGATCCAAACTTTAAGTTCTTCTAAACTTAATCCTAAAGTCTTACCAGTGGAGTGGACATAAGTTTGATTAGTTTTTTCTACCATTATCTTTAGAAAGTCGTCATCAATGTATTGAGCAATAAAGTCGTCATCATCCCAAGTTGCATTACAGCTTTCAGGCATGTAAGCTGGTTTGTTGAGGTGGATTGGTTCAGGCTCAAATTTGTTTCCTTTCCTCCATTTTGGGCCTTCAGGTTTTTTCTTCTCTGACTTACGCTTTGCTTTTGGTATCGGTATTTGCTGAAACAATAACAAAAATTATTAGTTTAATGGAAAGTAATTTTAGTGCAAAGGGGTTTTGGACAAACTTTAAAACTGAAACTATAATAAAATACATGGTTTTCATTCATTAAGTTTAATTGGACTATTAATTTTAGTTTAAGTAATCTTGGTACCTTTTTTCTTTTCTGAGATGTTGTGGGCTGTTCTTCTTCGCCACTTGCACTGTCAGAATTCTGATCCATTTCAGGTTCATAGGTAGGATCTTCATCACTATCATCTACATCGCTATCGAGCAGGTGTTTCAACATTTCCATATTTCGACTTTGTAGCATTTCAGGTTCATCATCTGACCTCCCATCTTCATAATCTGAATTATCTAAATTGAGCTCATTCAGTATGTCTTCATCGCCAACTGCAAAAAATTATAAATTTGTATTTTACCTAATAATTTCTTTATTTTGTTTGGTTTTGTAAACAACAGGAAAATATTTATTTTGTTACTAATCACGATTTCAACAGGTACTGTAAAAAGAATTAAATTACTTGTAAATAATTATTTTGAATAACAAACTAAACAATGCATGTGCTTTTTTTAAGGAAATAACTGAAATTGTTATACATAGTATTTGAGACCGAATGTGCCATTATTAGCACATGTGTAAAATGGATAAAACTTAATAGAGACCGAATGTGCTTTTTTTAGGACATTAATAAATAATCACAAAAAAATTCATTGAAACTTCATTATTATGATTTCTTTATATGCATTACATAAAGTTCATTATTAGTTTAAATATATTTAATAGCTAAATCAACATTTCTATAGTTATTTGTGCTTCTTACCTAGATTTAAATGAAGGTCTGCAGAGTTACGACGTGCAGCCATGATTTCAGGTGACGGTGACTCATATAACTGAGGCTTGACTGGCTTGAAGACGCGTCATCCAGATTGGCGGGAAACCGGCTTGACAGTAGTACCAATCTCTGCCTCGAAACAGAGCTAAATTTCCTTTAACTTTTTTTTTACTGATGTGTGCTAAAAACAGCACATTAGGCGTTTGTTACATAAAATTGAGTTTTTTATCCAGGACTCACTTGAGTGCATGGTTATGTGCTAAAAACAGCACATTAGGCCCTAATTGACAAAAACAACCTTTTTTCCCAGGTCTCAGGAGGATATATATATATATATATATATATATATATATATATATATGGGTAAATTTTAGTATATTAGTTTTGAGCAGATAATAAATTTTTGTGAAATAACTATATCAATATATTGTAACAGATTTTATAAGTAAAATAAAAGCAATGCATATCAGCCCTTTTTAGTCTGAACTTTTTTCTGTTGCATGTAAAAGTATTATGAATTTTGTTTGTCGGTCCTCAAAAGGTTAAAAGAGAGCCTTTTTTAATAAGGTTAAAGAAAAATTAGTTTCATTATATTATACTTAACATATTCTATTGTTTTTTTTATTTTATAAAAATAACATGTATATTCTAATCTGTTACGGCCTCTTAAAGATCTTGCTGTTAAGTATTGAAGTATCACTCTTATGAAATAAGATTGAATAGTACTTTTGAATTTTTCAGTTTAATCCTAAAAGATTTATTATATAAGCTTCTAATCATATTAATCTAGAAGGTTAATGGAAAGTTTTCTGTTCTTTACATTCAGTTATCATTTTTGGCAATTGTAAATTTAAATTTATTTAGTCTGTATGCACATATAGTAATGTTCCTTTAGTAAAAATCATACAATAACATGTTTTTATCAAAAATAGAATTAACTTTGTAATGAACTTCATAAATAAAATAATTATTTATAAATTTTTTTGTATATTTATATTCCTACATGTATGTTATCTAGCATTTTTACACCATCATTTAGCAATTTCTTAATTTTTTTAGAATATTATAGAGATAGGACATCAGCAAACTTACCTTAAAAGACAAGTTCACTAACATCAGAGTAGTAGTCACAAACACAAAATACAGGGTGGGGCAGAATGGACTCCCTGATTTGACAGGTTAATTGTAAAAAAACCATCCAAGATAATTAAAAAAGCTTTTTATTTCTGAAAACTACATATTATGCCATTTCATTTTTATTATGTTTTGAAAATGATATCGTCCAGGTGACGACCTTGACGAGCGATGCACATGTTAAGTCGTTCAAAAAAGTGTTCAAAAACTCTGCCCAGCATAGCTGGCGTTATTCCAGCGATGACATCAGCAATTGCTTCCTTAAGGGCTTCCAAGGTCCTTGGTCGAACTTTATAAACCTCAGATTTGAGGTGACCCCAAAGAAAATAATCACATGGGCTCAAATCTGGGGAACGAGGGGGCCATGGAACATCCCCTCGCAACGAGATCAGGCGGCCGGGAAACTGTTCTTGCAGGATTTGGCGTGAACGACGGGCGGTATGAGCCGTGGCACCATCCTGTTGAAACCAAAAGGCTTCCATATCATTTTTCTCACCATACTCTTCAATTTTGGGAAATAAAAAGTTCTCCAACATCTCACAATAGCGCACAGAGTTCACAGTAACAGTTGCACCTTCATATTCAAAAAAGTATAGGCCAATAAATGCCTATGGAGGACACAGCGCACCAAACTGTCACCTTTGGTGAATGAAGAGGTCTTTGGTGAAGAGTGTGTGGGTTTTCAGCTGCCCAGTACCGAAAGTTTTGCTTAATTACTGAGCCGGAGAGGTGAAAATGGGCTTCATCACTAGACCAAAGAATAGCGCCGGCTTGCAAAGAGGCTAACATTGCATTGCAAGCATCTGTACGTTTCACCCAGTCTTCTGGGCCCAACTCTTGAACAACCATCATCTTATAGGGGTGTAAGTGAAGGTCAGAGTGTAAAATTCGCCTTACCGTTCTGGGCGATATCTCAAGAGCAGCAGCATGTTTCCGCGCAGAGCGCGATGGGGATTGTTCAATAGACGCTCTCACTGCCACAATGTTTTCCGGGGTCCTCACACTTTTTGGTCGCCCGCCTGGTTTTCTAGGAAGTGCAGATCCTGTTGCCCGTACACTTGCAATCCATTTCCTTATGGTTTTAGCATCAGGAACACTGTCATGACGAGTCAAACCAAACCGCCTACGAAATGCCCTCTGCGTCATCACTACACTATCGTTGTTTTTAAAAAACGTTTCTACGACAAAACCACGATGCTCGCCAGTCCACTGCATGGTGACAACTAAAATAGCGTCTTCTCCCCCACCAAACGCCACTACTCCCACTCCGCTAACTGACCTGCACGCTCTTCGGTGACTGATTCAAACTAGGGAGTTCATTCTGCCCCACCCTGTACAAAAAATCACACAATTTATTTTTTTAGAGCATTTTGTAATTATATTTTTGAAAAGTAAAATCTTATTTTGTTTTTAAACTGACCTTACTGTTAAAGAGGTAACTGACCATTTAATGCGTCAAGTTTGAGCCACTTGGAGGCAAGAGGCATGACTCCGCCACAGAGGGCGGACCCTTCACCTATGAGCGGCCATACTTCTGCTACTGAATTGAGTCAGTTTGAGCTTAACTCTTGACAGGAGCGAATCTATCGCTGTTTGTCTTTCACTCCGATAACACATGTTAGTTCAAGAGTGTCAGTTTCCCACCCAGTACTTAATTCAGTAGCAGAAACATGGCCGCTTGTAGACTGCTCTTTGTGCCGGAACCACGCCCCTTGCATTCAATAGCCCGCACTCAACGTGTTAAAGCCGAATTGAATCCATGGTTATCAGTAAAAGTACCCGATGAAAATGTTCTAAGAAAAAACAAACTTTAGGCTGTAATCCAAGCAATATATGTTGTTGCGCATTATGTCATCCTTCAGTAATTTTGTAAGAATTACTTTTCAGTATGAATAGATTGTATATTATCTTATAATTTTTGTAGTGTTTTTAAACTGAAAAAACTAATAAATACAGTGAGTGTATAGTACAATTTATAATATTGAGACTGAGGGCTAAGCCCTCGAACAAACGATTTTTTATTTTCAAAATTCAGTTACATGTGGAAAGTACCATTAACTTGTATTTTTATAAAACATAATTTTGTCTACAGCTTGACCAGTATAGGGGTTTGACCGTTGTCCCTCAACGTTAGAATATAATGTTAAAAATGCCACTGGCGTAGACAGTAAAAAAAAAGTACCATTATAATGGGCATCTTACAAACATTCGTTCAAATTAGGTCACTCAATGCAGGAATGACTCATTAAACTGCATTAATTAATTTAGGTTAGTAGTGCGCAGCCGAGTCGTGTTATAAAAATTGCACTATATCAATGGCAGCTTGAGGAAGAATTCCACCAGCTTGAACAATTTAGTCCAAATTAGCGAGTTCCTTGTATATGTATCAATGATAATACCATAAGGTATTGCCCAGTAAACATAAACATTCATTAGTTATTTCTAATGCATATGCATTATTTGGTGCTATGCTCCTGCTTTTTTAAATAAGATTAAGATTTCATTAAATAATTAATATTGATTAGTAAGAATAAATTAGTTTTGTCTGCTTTGTAGTTTCTTTCATTCTAAATACTAAAGAAGTATTTTTACCCTTAAATCAACGCTCTGGTTTATGAAAAAACCCACAGTTGAGGGTTTGGGAAATGTAATATTGTAGAGTATAAATTTATCAAAATTGGATGTCTATCTTTCGTATTGACATAATCAATGAATACAAATCTATAAGAAGCAAAAAGCCATTGTTAAAAAGTCAGACTACTTTTTTCTAATTTTTCTATCTTGACGCGGCCGCCTTTAGGTCAAGCTTGTGCGGCAGCCTAGAGTGAGGCAGAGGGAAACGTGGCCACTTGGAGAGAGGGAAGACTCCAAATTTCCATGAAAATGCAAAACACTTACATGGTACTATACTAGCGCTCCACTAGTGTAGTACTAATGGAGTGTAGTAGTAAGCGATCCATCGAGTACTAATGGACCACAAAACAGCTTATAATTACAGACACAACATTTAACATTGAATGAATAATATATGTTTGTGTATAAATGAATATAGTCATACCAAATATTACACAACTTTGGTTATACATAATATAGAATTTTTCTGATTTGATTATAAACAATTTAAGCCACAAAGAAAATAATTATCAAGACATTTAAATCAACTAGACATAATTAGATCAACACACTGATGGCAAAAGAGAGAAATGGTTATTAGCAATTTTATATTTCATGAAAAAAAAGCCCCTGCTTGATTAACTTGGAACAATCATACTGTTATAGTCCTAAGTACGGTAATTAATTTCAATCTGAAGTAGCATTCAAACTGATAAAGGAAGATGAGCTAACCGGTCACTGACATGCAATACCGGTAATTATCTATAAATATTTGTATAAGGCATATTCCCCACCTTACTGATTCAGATTACTCAAAAACTCTTGGTTGCACATAGTTGAAATGATGTAGAGGTTTATTATGAAAAATTTAAAACTTTCCATCCTATCAAATAATTTATTATTAATTTTTTTAAATAAAGTTAGAGGCTACATATTGACATTTTATCAAAATAATATTAGTTATATAATAATGACCTAATTAAAAATTGTGTTTGATCTTTAATTGACACCCCCTTGAATGCTGGTTTATTAATCTAGAGAAGCTAGCACAGCTTGTGTGCATTCAAGGCAAATATGAATGTTTTGTAAGTGCGGATGACCCATGTAGCTTTGATACCGAGTTCAACTAATGCTCTGATGAAGCCATTAATTAATAGCCAGGGCAACTAAAGGACCTACAGCTTTAAGTTGAAGCCAAAGGTAGTATTGGTAATGAATACAATCTTTGTAAGGCAAAGACAGCCTGTTTTCTTTGGGTTTAATAAGTTGCCAAGTGAACGCTCAGCTCCGAGTAAAGGCAGAGCAAGAGAGACAGATAGTCAGCAGACAGTGCAACAAAGACAGATATAGTCGATGAGCTCTCTCACACACACACTGACTTGAAGAAAAAGACGCACAATCTACCAGCCTCTGATAGAACTAACATTTTCTAGCTGTGCCAGGCAGAATTTTTAAAAAGGGTCTATGTTTCTCATAGTTTGTATTCAACAGTATCCTTATACATAATACGTGAAGCGGTTTTTTCGTCAACGCAACTTCTCCCTTATTTCTTAACCAATTTAAACGGTTGAGATGTCAAAATATGTGTCTTTGTTCGTAGTTGTGCAATAAGGTCTTATTTCTTTAATATTTTCACCCTGAAGAGCAAGGGAAGTGTCCTCAAAGTTTGTTTTTTTGCCCATAAGAATAACATGGAGAGACATTTAAATTGATCAAAAAGTAACAGCTGTTCAAATGTAAATAATGATTTCCAAAACGTTTTAACATCTGTTGGAATGTAAACAATGGTGTTTGTAATATTGAGGAGGTAAGATCTTTCATCACATTAAATCAAGGAAGGTTGTAAAGCATGGTTTTATTCCCATTAGTTTGTAGAGCTCCGCTTTATTCGATTTGAAGGTTTCAATAGTTATATATTGCAGTTATTTTATTAATCTAATTAATATTCAGCAGTTAAACAAAAAGAAATTAAACGAATCCCGTCCTGGCACGCAGCCCGCTTACCTGGTGGTGGTTCGGAAGTCATCCTTAAGCCGTTGGTCCCCAGGTTAAGTGTTAGAGAGGGCTTCTTAGCCCTAACTTCGCCTGGTAAACAATATGATCATTAACTTTTATATTTGACTATTATTTGTAGTCAAAAGTCACATGCTGAGATGTAACGAGCCCAGCGAGTGATGGGTTTGTCACACGGGAGCGTGCAGGGGAGTCCCCTAGTTGCTATGATTTTCAGCTAAGTTATTAAACTTGATACTCGGTTCTCTCATCCAAGCAACATCCAAATTCTGGACACCACCCAACACCTTTTTCTTTTCTAGTGGTGCTCATGCTGATGGTAACCATTGAGTGGGTACCATGTCACTATTAAGAGGACCAGGATGTGAGTATTAAGAGGGTTAAAGATACTTGAAATTACAAACAATTAAGAAAACTTTTTACAGCAGTGTTAATTAATAATGTAATTATCAAACTTGTATTTTTAAGACAAGTATAACAATTTATTTGTGATCCTGAAGCTTTAAACTTAAAGGTTTAGCACAGGTTATGAATTTCATTTTTTATATTCAGTATCAATGATTCAGTCCCTGAGCTGTAGGTGTGTTAGAATACTACTTACTGCATTCTGTCAAACAGCTCAAATAGTATTAATACATTTTTCTGTATTTATATACCATCTCCAGCCATGAAATATAACAAAGATTCACCTGAATAAGGAATTCTGCAGTCTATCTATTACAACCAACGGGTTCAGTTTAAAATGTGTTTCGACATGCCTGTCAAATGTTTTGTTTTTAACAATAATGGTTTTTTTAAATATCTGTCATGTTGGGTAAGTTTAACGTAAAGACAAAACCCATAGTGGATTTCAACTTCATATTTCTTAGCTGAAGATGGTATTATGAATACCAAAACATGTACTACTCTCGGCGTAGAAATTATGTGTACCCAAGTTTGAAGATTGTTTACTAAGAAGTCTATAAAAATCCAATCACGCTATTGTTTTCCTCGTTTAATTGTATGATATGACATAAGTGTTTTACAATTTTTTTATAAGTACTAAATAATCATTTTTAACCAAGTTGGAACAAAAAAAATACCAGAATTTAAACTAGTATCTATTAAAATAAACTTGTTTCTAGTAAACTGTGCATCTCCTTTACACTTTTATTACTCAAAAATCTGTTAATATGTCATATTTATATTTTAATATGTGGTTAAGCCGATTCATATTTGACATAAATACGAAGAGGACTTAAGAATAAATGTAACAAATTACTACTTGGCCACCAGACCCCTTCGGTATTTTAAACAGCTTTTAATGTGTTATATTTAATTTAATGTTAATGCTTGAACAATAATTTTTATAAGTAATTGCAAGTTAGGTACATAAATTAATAATAAAGTCCAAACAGTACAAATTTATTTAAATAAATATATTAAATAATCAACAATTTATAAACTTTTTCAAAACTAAATTTATTATTCTACTTAAATAATTGTACCATTAACTTAAATTAACACAAAAATTGATTTACTACATTTAATACGTATAATACAGTATATTACTGTAATATTGCTAAAAAAAAATTCAGGAGAAAAAGTGCTATTATTAAATATCTGTGAATAAATATGAATAAAAATACATTAGACACTCTTAAAGAATAGTTCCCAGATGAACAAATTATTTAAACAAAAAACAAGTGATAAATCAGTAATGAAGCAGAACAATTATATATGTGCAGATCAAATAACAAGAAATTATAGTACTACTACATTAAAACATACAATTTTCAATATTTAAATCTACTGCATTGACGATTTTTTTTTAAATATTGTCTAGAAACAACATTATATCTCTTGTCTGTCTAAGATTGGGGTTAAGTGGAAGAGAGGACTTTATAGTCCTAACTTCACTCCTAATAGACGATTTTTTCATTTCATTTAAGTATAAATAACATTTTAATATATTTAGTGTATTATTTTCCAGTTCTTAACAAATAAAAATAAAATACACACAAGATTTTTAACTTTCCAATACCATAGCGCACAATGACATGTTTACAATTTTTTACAAGTGGCAAGCAGAGTATTATATGAGTGTGTGTGTGTGTGTGTGTGTGTGTGTGTGTGTGTGTGTGTATATATATATATATATATATATATATATATATATATATATATATATATATATATATATGTATATATATATATATATATGAAATGCTTGCTATATTTATGTGCTAGATCTTGAAATGTTTAGAGAAATCAATAAAATTTTGTATTGTTGGAAACCGCTTATAATTATAATAAGTAATTTACCTAATGTTGATTTACATTCACAAGGCAGTTTCTATTTGTAGCCAGAACCTAATGCCTGATTAAAAAAACCATGTACTGAAAGCAAGTAGTTCTGCCTTATTAGTTTCTTGTTTGTGATTATGAGTATGTGCATTACAATGTTCCTTTTTTTATTTTACAAAATTTGAGGGACAACAAAATTTGAGAGGCCAAAAAAACTTGTTCGCAAGAATTTTCTTACTGCAGCCATGGATGTCTTCACAAGTTACACATGAACGGCAGTAAACTACCACCAGGTCCTCAAGCTCAAGTAAAATAAAACCTGAACAAATTTGTTGTTTGTGTAGTTTAAATTTTTTTTTTTCTTCTGAAATACTAAAGCACCAAATCTGGGTGAGATACACTTCATTATTTTTCTCTATTTTTAATATTTTTATAAATTACTTTTAGTATTTAATTAGAAATATATATATTGTACGTATTTTAACACAACCGTCAAATAAATAAAATCACCCAAGTATTTTAGGAGAAATGGTATGCTCTCAATTAAATTAATATTGTACATAATAAGGATTACATTGGTGGATAAACACTCAGCAGACGATTAACTCCTTAGCAGACAAGATAGAATAATGTTTTGATAATGCATGCTTATTTGCTAGTTGTGACTTAAGTAATAGAGGCGTGAAGTATTGATTAAAGTACATAAGTTACGGCTCCAACCAAAAGAGCATATACAAACAAAAACCAGAAAGTTGTTTATTTTCTTGCTTGTTTAGTTGCTTAGATATATTTAGTTTAGGTGAAATAACCAAGGTAATGTAGAAATTATTTTGATTTCATCAAAACTAAATATATCATAATATAATTATAATAAAGACCTATTTACAATAACTTTATTTTAACCTTCTTAATATACAAAGCTATGTTAAAATGCTTGATAAAACAATTACACCTCATATGATAAAAAAACTCACAAAATGAATAATTATTCATAAAAGGTTCAAAGGATTTTATTTATAAACATAAAGCATAAAAAGGCTTAAACATAACAGTTTTGTTCAAAAAAAGTTTTAAATAAAACTTTGCACCAAAATGTTGTTCTAAAAATGCTTTTTAAGCCGAAATTTATCTTCAGAAGAAAAAATAAATTAATTTTATATAATATACAATATTAAGTTTGGTTGACAACAATAATAGCTCAGTCTAAAAAAAACAAACAATAATTCACAACTCAAAAATGGCAACTGTATAGTAATAAAAAGTGTTTTTGGCTTTTATATAATAAAATACTCTTTGTTTTAATAAACAAAAACATTCTGAATAAAACTGAATTACATACAAAAGATTTGCACAAAACGCATTGTAAATGAATGTACTTAAAGTAGTGGAAAATTATCTGGTGAAAAGTTTTTGTTAACAAGATGCAGCATGCATTTTTCCCAATTATGAAAATTATACATTTATTTATTAACACGTTCATTGCGGCAAACGCTATATGGCGTTTCACATTGTTGCAGACATGCAGCTCTATTATTTCAATTTCTGCCAAAACTAATCAGATGATATATGTATCTTGGTACCTTTAGCGCTATTTGTAATTAGTTAATTGCCTGGCAACGTCGGTTCTCACTTTGTTGTTATGGTAGTTTATGAAAATAAGTCATACAATAAGTATGATAATAATTTAATAATCCTAATATATAAGACGTAAAGCCGTTTATTTGTCAACGCAACTCCTCCTTTAATTCTTAACACATCGAAACTGTCGAGGTGTCAAAAAATTGTCCACTGTTTGTAGTTGTGCAATAAGGCCTTACTTCTTTGAATTTTTCACCCTGAAGAGCACGAGAAACCCTCAAAGTTTGTTTTTCAGCCTAAGAATAACATGGAGAGAGATTTATATGAATCGAAAAGTAACAGCTGTTCAAATGTAAATAATGATTTACAAAAATGTTTAACATCATCCTTTTGAAACGTAAACAATGGTGTTTGTAATATTAATGAGGTTAGATCTTTCATAATGTTAAACCAGGAAAGGTTGTAGGCGTGGTTTAAATGTTAATTTAATGCATTTATTTATTTATTATTTTTTTTATATTAATCTTTACCTGTTAAACAAAAACAAATGAAATAAACACGTTTGAAATAGGCTAAATTAATTGAGTGTGTATGATAATAAATAGGAAGCAACACAAGTACTGTGAGTGAGATGCTGTAAATAAATTAAATATTGCGATTTTACATTATGCGGTTAACCTACTATTATTTTTAGTCAAAAATCACTGGCCGAGGCCAAAGGCCGAGGTGTAACGAGCATAGATAGTGATAGGGTTGGCATTATTATAAAACAAGTATAAAAATAATTTAATAATAAATGATAGTATGGAATTGACAGATTTTTCAATTTGGCATCTGAATCAAAGCCTAAATAACCTAGTGGGGTTTGTAATTAATTATTCTTCTGATAGTTAGGAAGGCAGTGTATCTGACGAAAATTGTGACCAGGCTGACGTGACCAGTGCACGCAGAACTTACCACTCCACTGTGCACTATCTCCTCGTTCAAACATTATATGATTTATGTTTAAAATAAGAGATATGTCACTTCAAAAACAAACACAAAAGTAAGTTCATGCATAAATAAAACGTTCAACACATTTTGAACACAGTAAAAATTGTTTACTGTGTTCTCAAACAGAAAATTTAAAAAAAGCCATAATGCAGTTGCTGCATACAGCTTCAAATGATGATGTCTTGTGCGGTAGATGCCTAATGGCGTACTTCTTTATTTTTCAACAAAAATATTTAAAAACCTCACAATGAGCTTAGAACAACCTTTAAAAACGTTTGATATAAACATTATCGTAAGTTTTAAGAAATCATATTTCAGCACACGCCATAGGCAGTAAAAATATTTTAGCAGTGAACGTGTTAACTTTTGAATAAACAATTATCCAACAATTATCTATAATTTCATTACAATCTAATCTGCAGGAAACTTATCATTTTAACCCTTTTATAGGACAAAGTGTTGATTTTTAGTTAGTACGTACTCTGGGTGGAAATGAGGTAGTATGCTTTATTCATTGTTCGTACGTTACTATACAGAAACAACAGAGCAGACAATCTGTACCCTATACATATTTATGTGATTTTTTTTATATAAAATCAACGGAGCAGACAACCTGTACCCTATACATATTTATAAGTTTGTTTTGTTTACTTTTTGCAAATAATCAATGATATAGCAAACTTATCACGTTTTGAATGTATAATACACAATTTGCATAAGTTTTGCTATTGTTTTAGATCAGCTAGACACACTGACTATAAATCAGCTGGAAATAAAAAGCAAAGTAGTGTTCATTAGTCAGCTGATCTAAAACTGTCAGAGCAATACATGTTTCTATGTCTGTACAACACTGAGAGAGTATATAATATAGTAATTTTGTAATTTCTAACACGTACAGTAATGCTCTAAAAAGAAAAAAAAACTAATAAGTAATCATCATTGTTTTTTAAGCATGTTAGCTTTAATTTCCATTTTTGTTGATAGTAAACTAAATTAGGAGCACATTTTATAAATACTTCCTATTTGTTATACTATGGGAAAAAGTTTTAAATCTTCTTTATATCATTTAACTTAGTGAAATTATGATTTATTTCTATAAATATTTGTAACTCCTCTTTTTGGCACAGTCTGTTTTCAGTACAATAGGCTTTCATCTATAAATTAATATAATATTGTGTAAAACAAGTTTCATAACGTGAAAATCTCAGGCCCTAATTATCGCATTACCCTGATAGAAGTTGAAACAATCTGCATATAACGCTCTTCTGAAACTTTTTTGATTACTCAATCGGTTGACTTGAAAATTATGAGTGGCCAAACATCTTGGCCTCATTATTCACTCTCGTTTGAATCACTCAGTTATCCATTACTCGGCAAGTAATTGATGTGAAACGTTCATATAGGTCTAAGAGCACTTGGTGCAGTAAGTCCTCTCATATACTTCAAATCATATGAGTGTGAGGAAAGTTATGAGCAGATAACCCACTCAATCTCACTTTACTCACGTCTATTTCTTTTACTGAGTTGTCCTATACATAAGAACACAACTTGACATATAAATGAGAAAACAAGGGCCCTGAGGCAGAGCCTTATTGTTAGAGTTGTGTTATATATTTTAAGAGTTTTGACTATACTGGCGTTATCCTCTCTAGCAAATTTGAATACACCCTATTTCTCCTGTTATATTAGTGTTAAATAACGAAAGTGAATAACAATAAAGCCTATTGCCTTTCAAATAACAGCTAAATCTAAAATTTCCTTCTTTGCTCGGCTGTGAATTTTTACTGTTTATTCTCATTAAAAGACTTTCAGAAAATATTTTGTCTACAGTTATGTTTTTATTCGTCGCGTTTCAAAAGCACTGAAAGGATTATACTGGTCTTTCTTGTTAATTGAAGTTAAATTTACATAGCATGGAATGTCAAAGCTTACAATGAATTCAAGCTTTCAAAAGTAATTAAAAGTAAAAAGTTCATGTTGATAGTTTAAAATTAGATGTGTTAGATATTTAAAAATATTAAGTTACCATTTTTATTTTCATCTTATTTTTACTGATGTTACCGTACACTTAAACAATAGTAGATACAACAATAATTAAAATTGGGAGACAAATAAAAATGTTACGATAGGTAATAAGAGATACTCTACTCCAGTCATATACAGAGAATAATATACTGTTTTATTATCAAGAGATCATGACTACTCTTGACAAGATGAACAACTTATTTCTGTGACCTAACCTCCATACATTTGCGAGAGTGCTCTCAAAAGGCAGAAGGCCAAGATCCAGAAGCAGATTCTACAGGTGTCCCCTTGCAAAGCTGTAGGACAAGATTTTCAAGTGGGGTACCAGCAGAGCTTCCCCAAAAAGCCTAATGCCGTTTAATAAGAGTCAAGAGTTTTTAGGCTGATCCTTTGCAAGTCTTTAAGTTGAGCTCAACAGCATTGCGGAAGAGAGACAGAGAGATCCTTTGAAGAAGGCAAATTCTCCATTGACTAAGAGGACCATATAGGAGTTTAAGGGTGTAGCCCCAATTACCGAAGCTAGTGTTACTTATTTCAAAAAGGGATCACCCAAAATTTTGTGATTCCTAGGGTTTACAAATTTAAAAATTTGCTACCTGTTTCAGTTAGCGTAAGTATAAAAAAAGTATAAAAAAGAAGTTATGACCGTTAATGTACTTATCTAACTAATCTGGTTTAAACATACTAGGTGAATTCTAAACCACGAAAGCTACAGAAACTGTTTTTATGACCAGAAGTCTGTTACCTATTGGTGCAGGTTTAAGCATTAACAAATATATTCTTTTCTAATTAGTGTTTGTAACAGATGAAAAATTTCACTCATGATTCTACTGAAAAATTAATTGTTTAATACTGGCATGGATTCTAATAATATGGAAAAATAATATATTTCTGTATGTTAGTTGGTACATTTACATAAACAGTCAATTTTTAATTTATAAAAAATAAATCATTACTAACAAAAAAATTTAAATTAAACATTGATTGGCAACAAAATTTTTAAACTTTAGAATTTAACTTGCAATCTTAAATGAATCCTTATCAATATTCATTTCTGAAAAATATGATAACATAGTACTAAATAAACAGGAGATGTAAGTCTTAGTAAACCCACATATAAGTTACTCTACAGAAATCTATTACTACTAACAATTTTCATAGTAACAGTTAGATTTATGATGTAAATTATGATTTTACTCTCCTATTTTTATTTATTACGTTTTAAAAAATTAACTTACGATTTTATCTATTAACTAAATAATCTATAAAGTGTGAAACACTGATTAAGACATTAAAACTGTAAATTTAACAAAACTACAGAAATGATGAAACATATTTTTAACCCAAGAACCGGCAAACAATGGAGATTCCATTATTTATATTGATCCTGTTCTGGCAAACAATAGAATATTCCTTGATTAGAACTGACAGAGCTGCAATAACAGCAGACTGTTGTCACTTATAATAATCCTTCAATTACTGACTAACCATATGATTCTGATGCCACTGTAAACTTAATGACCCAATCTTTCAATGCATTTACTTCTATCATAACTTAAACATACGAGGACATTACGTATGAAGATGAAGTTTCCTATAACTAGGTGTAAATAAAATTATTTGTTTTGAGATAGTCATATTATTTTTAGTAAGTTACTATCATTGATATAGAAAATAAAAATCATGTCTATAAAACTTATTTTAATATTAGTTATAAGTTGGTATCACTAATTTTTAAGGCATTCATTTAGTTTTTAGCAGTTTTTATTAATATTACCAGTTCTATAAGTGTTTTTTATTTAAATTAGAACATTTTTAAAATATTTCATATAAATATCTATAATAGTTCTAAAAATAAATTTCTGCATAATTGTTCAAGAAAAATTTGTCAAATACGTATTGATGAGTTAAAGAAAAAATTAATAAACATGTTTTATATTCATTTTCTTTTTACAAACAACACAGGAAAAGTCTAACCCTCGAAAAGTAATATATTGCGACGAAAATAAATAAATAACAAAGCAAAACATTTTTAATATTTATCCTGTTTTACAAAATGAATACGGATCAGTTGCATCTATATGACCACCAATTAGCGTATCCAAAACGGTCAACTGCCCGTATAGAATCGTCTACTTATTCACAAATGACCCAATTGCTGTGTTTTCAAAACAGTTTAACTGGCTCTACTGAATGACCCTTATTGTTTATACACTTTGTTTGTTGAATTTTTTTCAACTGTTTTATCCAGGAGACAATTTATAATGTTGCCTACTATGAGATATAAATTATTAATTTGTCCTATAAACTACTTACAACTATACATTTTTTTCTCTCGAAACTATAGTTGTTTTTTAGATATTTCAACAGCTTCTAGTAATAAAAGGAAGTATTAGAACACTATAATCATGTGAAATCTCCCAAAAAAATTAACATTCATGAAGAATCCAATGCTTACAAATAACTTTCAAACATAACTATAAAACATTTTACGTATATTTATTGTTACTCATCCTGATTTAAAAAATATTTTAATTATCAATAGCAATATGCATTGTAGTGTTTTCAGAGTTTTTATAAATACAATGATACCAAATACAGCAAATTTACTAGGCTGCCAGAACAGATTTATAGCGCACCAGTTCAGGGGTTAAAATAGCTACAGATAATAAGTAACCTTACAATAAAAACTTAAATACGTTTAAAAGGAATGGATTTGTAAGTATCATTACAGACAGCATATCACAGAAATCATTCTTTATAATGTATCATTATTAAATATTAAGGAAGGTGAAATAATTTCCTTTTGTTGATAGTATCTATCTTCAACGTAAATTTTGTAGATCTTCAATAATTTGTATATTACCTACAGGGGTTGACTCAGATTTCTTGAAGGAGGCAATGTTTCTTGTGTATTATGAAGAGGAAACATTTAACTCTAATGCACAACAGTTGGAAAATATTCCACCTAAGCCGTTTATGTGGTACACAATGTGGCCATGAACAAAGTAGGAGACCTGCGTAAAAAGATCACATTGAGGAGTAGTCAAGCTGTATATACATTTGGCGAACACCAACTCCAGCAAAGATCAGATGAGTATGATCGACTATATACTTAGGATCTGCAGCTCTGGACACTTCTAGTTTTAGAGCTCCTACATATATGTCACTGCACAGAGTCCAAAAATGTGGTTCCTGAATACTGTAGACTCCAGCCAACTGCATTACTTTCTGATAGCACTGAGGTAACACATGGTCCAAACTGGTAGGCTGCCGTTGCATTAAGATTTGCACGGATTCTTTAATAAGAGCTAGGACACTAAGGGCGATAAGTATAGCAATGAACATGGAGCAGATTGGGTCAGCAATCATCCATCCAAACATCTGCATTAGCACAGCAGACACGATGACGCCCACACTACCCAGCGTGTCCGCCAAAATGTGAAGAAATACCCCTCTCATGATCTGCGAATTGCCCCCTACCAAATCATGGGAGTGTGTGTGTTCATGGCCATGGGAGTTACCCATTAACAGACTGTGGTTGTCATGAGAATGGCCATGACCAGACTTGCTACCATGAGAATGGCCGTGGCCACCTCCATGAGAATGTCCATGTCCATGTTGAAAAGCGTAAATTCCAACTAAATTTACTAAAAGACCTAATACAGAAACTACAAACAACCTTTCGTGCTTGACTTCAGGGGGTTCTATGGCTCGTTCCACAGCCTCTGACATTATAAAAAAAGCTATAAACAACAAAAACAATCCGTTAACAAATCCTGCAAGTACTTCTGCTCTAACATATCCATATGAATACTTATCGTTAGCTTTCCACTTTGTTATTACTGAAGCAGCAAGTCCTGCTAATAAACCTGTACAGTCAAAAAACATGTGAAAGGAGTCTGATATTAGTCCTAAACTATTTGTCCAAACACCATATGTGAGTTCAACAAATGCAAATGATAAATTTAAAATTAAAAACAGGAAGAGATTTCTTGAATTTCTATCAGAGAAAATTAATCTCATCCATCCTGTTAACTTCTCTCTGATTTTGTAACCGATGGATCTTGAAGAGTCCTTGTGGGTTAAAGGAAGCATTTTCAACTCAAAGAAAGATTTACCTGTAACAACACATAAAACTAGTTAAACTTCAGAAAATAATATGCAGTCAGTTTCTTTCGAAATAATTGAAAAAAATTTGCCTGTTAGAAAAATAGAACTTCATACAATTAATTGCTAAAATTAAAATACGAATCAGTTAAACTGAACATGAGAAGCAAACAGTAAAGTCTTCATAAGATACTCTCTTCATAAGATTAAGAAATTTAACTTTAATTTCTGTAGGTAGATTGCATTACACAGTAAACTATCATAAATAAAATTAATAATAGATAAACTTTTATACTAGTAGTGATTTCATTTATTTATTATTTTTTATAGTAAATACATTTAAAATTAAGTCAATATTATAATAAACTAGCTTTTCCCAACACAAATGTATGATTCTCTATAAGTCTTGTGGGTAACTAAAATATCACCCATAATGTGCCCATATCTTGAAAATCAATGTCTAATCAATAAATAAATATAACCATCATAAAGAATATAAAAATTTTGGTAGCTAATCATCTATTTTAAATGTTTGAAGCAACTATTTTGCTCATTAGTTGCTCAACCATGAAATCCTGTTAAACAAATTAGCTCATTATGGCATACAAAATTCTAGCTTGGAACTTATGAGTTCCTACCTGTCTAACCGTCAACAAATTGTTTATGTTAGAAAAGAGAAGTCCAAAAAAGTACAAGTTAAAACAGGTGTCCCGCAAGGGTCTGTCCTTGGACCTTTTTTATTTTTGATAATGATTAATGACCTTCCTAAACACTTGGGATCTCATGTTGTATTATATGCTGATGATACCACCTTTTTAAATGTTCATAATGATGTTAACACCCTTAAAACTCTCACAATTAATACAATGACTGAAGCATCCCATTGGTTTAAAGCTAATGGGTTTTTACTCAATGAAAATAAGACTCAAGAACTAACTTTTAGCCTGAAAAATGTAAATGAGCAAAATTCTCTCTCTTCGTGTAGTGTAAAATTTCTAGGAGTACATATTGACCCTAAGCTTACGTGGGAACAGCATATAATATTTATTAGTTGTAAGTTGTCTAGGGTTATCTATCTGTTGAGAAGTCTAAAAAGCTGTGTACCTGATGTATTTGTTAGATCATCTTATTTTGCATTTTTTCAAAGTATCATTCTTTATGGATTAATACTGTGGGGTAATTCAAGTCATGTTAGTAACATTTTAATTTTACAGAAAAAAGCTTTAAGAGCTGTCGCTAGTGCTCCACACAAGGCTCATTGTAGACCTTTGTTTGTACAACTTAGAATATTAACTATAATTAATCTATATATTTATACTGTATTAGTTCATATAAAAGTTAAGATGCCAGAGATGAAATTTAGAAATAGTATACACTCTCACAATACCAGAATCAAAAACCATATCTACATACCTTATCACCGGTTGTCTAAATCTCTTAACAGTTATGAAGTTATTGGACATAAACTATTTAATAGGCTGCCAGCAGAATTACAAAATTTACCTCTGAATACCTTTAAGACAAAATTATATGATTGGCTCGCTTGTAATCCCTTTTACAACTTAAAAGAATTTTATGAATGTGATATGGTTAGTCAGGTTTAAATTGATCTTGTTCATAGTATGTCAGTAATCTTGTACTTAAAATTAGTATGATAAATATGTTTAAACTACAACTTTGTATCTATTTCATTAATATTTTGCTTTCATGTTCAGTTGGGTAGTTCTTGCGTTGTTACTTAATTTGCATATAATTCTTTTATGTTGTATATTGATGCTGTACCTTGTACATTACTTGTATTTAATTTTAGTATCAGTATTAAGGATTGACTTTGTCTATTGCTATGTATTGGCCTAATGACAATACAATTTTATTGATTTATTAATGATAAAGTAAACCAAATTAATGACTGAACCGACTAAGCCTACACATAGAAATATGTTTTGTTGTATGAGTTGTATAATATTTATAATATTACTGGTAACTTTGAAGTCTACCAAAAGTAAAATAAAACAGCAGCAATATTAATTTACATTGTGATTTTAACACCATAATCTTAAAAAAAATTCAAAAAAAATCATGACTTATAGTTTCTGCGACAGAATGAGTTTTATCATCATTTAGAATATTAGTTTTTGTTTTACAAAAAGAGAAAGAGATGTATCTGTCTTCACTTGGCAGTAGGCCTTGGTATTATATTTCTTGAACAGGTAAAGCATTTGGTTATATTTTACTGGGAATTTTTGGCTGTCTTGAAATAGCTTTAAAAATACTTAATTTGTATTAAATCCCGAAGAATATTCTAGTTATTTTTTCACAAACCAATGAAGTTTTATGAATTCAGCGCAACTATAAATACTATAGCAAAATAACACTTCACATTAGAGAATGTACAATTTATTTATTTAATTATTCATAAGACGCTGATCGTCAAGATATGGGCGAATATGGATTTGTGATGAGTGTAAATGAGCGAATGTAGTCATTGTTACAAACTAAGGCTGACTATTCCTTAGAAAGTGTCATTAATTAATAGCCCAATGACAAATGAACAGCCGGTGGTTATCAGCTGATCCTTCTCAAAATTTATTATGACTCTGATTGGGATCGAACTGAGAACCAATAGCACATGAAGCTGGGTTTGAACCAACACAACGCTACCGACAAATTAGTTTACATGTCTATGGTTGAACCATAAGTGAGATATATGGTGTAATTTTATACGGTGCAGTAGCAAACCGTTATTTAGATGATATTACTTTGACGCTAGGAAAGATGAGTGTATTATTTCAACTACGCAGGACTCTTTCTCCAGTTGTATTATAACTATGCAATACACAGCTATTATTGTCATAAAAATTTATTAAAAATTGATCCCACAAAATATGTCAAAATATACATGGCTTAAAAAACATTTTAGAATAAAAAATAAAATGTGTGCTTTGTGAAAGATTTACTAAATCTATATTATAATAAAATTATTTTTTAAATTGCTTAAGGAAATAATAAACTAAAAATAAACAGCTTGCTAAATTGTAACTAATGTGTAAACACGTATTTATAGGTTTGTAGGTCCTACATAGTGGCAGAACCAGTAAACTGGTACCAATTAGTACCCTGCCAGGTCCAAAAGTAATTAATTGTTTGGTCATCCCTCAAGGGACTGTCTCTGAGACAGGTGCAGTGAATCATACTCTAGTACTCTCCATATAGCCTCACAAAACTAATAAACATCAAGACAAACAATTCTTACTATAACATTAAATTTGCCATAAAATGATACTGTAATCATTTTGATACCCCAAAGTTCTATAAATTCGATCAACCTTCACTTTCACGATTCACTTGGTTTTTACAAAACATAATTAAAATTATTATTATGTAAGGTATTTAATGAGATAAAATTGATAAAATAATAATTTATTCCTCCTTCAGTTTCTTCAACCAATACCATTGACATTTAACTGACATTCTTTAAACTGAAACTAACATTTTTTTAAACTGAATTATATTTCTTACATTAAAGCAACAATTAATATCCAGTAATTATTATTTTATAATGACATCTATTTCCACTGTATATACATACCAATCCTTCTATATAAATCTTTCCATTCATCTCCAATACCACCTTCTTCTTGGGTGCTGTTGGAGTCATACCTCCTGACATTCTGGGATCCAGCAATTAACTACTTTTACACTCTAATACAACGTGCGTATGTTTGTTGAGTCTTGGTGCCCTGACTGTTATGAATTTGATTGCCAATAGGATTGGTTGAAAAATTTAGACGAATAAAAAATTATTTGAATATATTTTTCAAACATGTGAAAATACCAAATATTAGGCTATATAATAATCACTTTTTCATACTTTTTAAAAGTCTGGTAAATCTTGAATGAAAAATTTGAACGAATTTATTAAGTTTGGTATCAAAATTACTACCATTTTACGACAGACGTCATAGTAATATTATTGGTCTTGATTTTTGATAGCTGTGTGAACTACATGGAGAATACTAGGGTAGAATATGTGTGTAACTGAACTTGTCTCAGAGATGGTCCAGTTGAGAGATGTACTCCATCTTTAGCTGTCTAAACTTCCTTCAACATGACCTAATTAGTACTGTGGAGAAAGTGCCTCTATATATAGACATCAACTAGTGCAAAAATACAGTTTACACACAAACACTATTCAACCCAACTCAACGATGTAAAAAAGCACGTTGATGAACAATCAAGAAACTCTGTACATGGATTGGTCGCAGTGGCTCAAAACGTGGTGTGCAAGATTGACAAATTTAAACCAGATTGTTTCATTTAGGGTATCGTAAAATCCAACGTCTGTTCAATACATCAACGCTCCCTAAGATACATAACTGACATGGTTTGACAATTTGGGTTCTCATCTCAATGCTAGGCCTCAAAGTGGGGAATAGCGTTTAGTCGTATGATTGTAGAGTCGTGTTATAGCGAGTTAAAAGGAGAATAAAACTAAATATATGATTTTAACTGTCCAGTACCTGCTCTTACCAATGATAACTTACAAGTAACAATAACATATTATTAGGAACAGTTCTTCTAAAATGAAAATCAGAATAGAGAGTGTATTTATACTTCTCTAGTTTACAAGGACTTGGAACAATATCAATGGAAAAACAACACAGATAATTAATTTTGAGAAAGATATTTTAAACAATACATTGGACTGTCATACATAAAATTAGACTATAGATTGTAGCTTTAATGTATTTTATGTGCTTATTACATTGCCTGATTAACGATACATTAGGCCTAATATAAACTTATGAACACGTTTGCGACGACGTAGGTCAAATTTGACCCATGCCACCTTTTTAAAATGACGAAGTGAGTCATCTAATCCACAGAACACTTTACTCAGGCTCGAAGTGGGTTACATTTGACTCACACAATCACTCTGTTTCTATAGCAACTGGAATGTCTACAGCCAAGTTTGAGCATCTTTGGTTTGTTGTACGGCACAAATTCTTTTTGTGCCTTTTAAGATCAATGGGTCGAATTTGTCCCACCATTGGGTATTTCATAGGAAAAAAGGCAACATATTTTAGGATTGCTTATTTTCCAATAAATGTTTAACCAAAAATTGCATTATTATTTGTAACTTCAAGTTATAGTGATATTGAAAATGACAGCTATAAGAAAAAATTGTTTACAGTTAAAGGAAATAAATAGAGTTATAGGAGAAAATGAAAACGAAACACATGAGGTTGGCACTGGTGGCGCAATGCTGTAACCCAGCTACATGGGGACAAAGTCTTCGGGAGATTGTAGGCGATAGGTTGGATGCTCTGTCTTCTTAATACCGACATGGCGCCCGCTTACTGGTTGCTATCGGCGTGGACACTACTAGAGAAGTCTGGGGTGTCCATGTTGGGTGGTAATCATTGTGCAGATGTTGTGTGGGGGGAGATAACTGAGTATCAGGCTTGTCAATTAGCTGAAAATCAGACCAGCACTACGTGATTCGGATTCCACGTAAAGCTGTAGGTCCCTTATTTGCCCTGGCTGTTGGGCTATTTATTTATTTATTTATTTAATTTCCCACGGTTAAACCAATTTTACAAAAGTACAATAACATACAAGATGGCAGTCTATGATTCACGTTACTTACTATGATTATGAATTATAACTGACAATCAAACACTTCAGTAACAACAATTTAAAATAGTCTGAACAGTCCAATAGCATAATAAGTGGAGTGTGTAACCATCGTGTGACAATACAATAAATTCTACAAATAGTAACAACAACAAAAATCTAATAAATAACCCAAGTAAAATATACAGATATAACAGATACAATAATATAAATAACAATAAATAATAAATGTAGTAATAAATAACAATAGATAACATAAATAAAATATAAAAAGGTAACAATAATAATAATTATATATAAATACGTGAAGTTTGGGGAGAAATGATTGTGAAATTTCAGAGTGCTTATAGGTGTAGGAAAGTGCTTAAAGTGGGGAGACCATGCTCCCACATACACAGGTGTAGCCCTTTAACGCAGCTACCTAAAGATGGAACAATCACTACACTGGTATTACAAGTGAAATATGCAATGTGGGGAGACCATGCCCCCAACAACACAAGTGTGGCCCTTTAACGCATCCACCAAGCACCCACTTCACAGAAACTAACTCCACCAGAAACCAATTCAAATCCACTTGCACAAAGAAGACTCTACTCTCCATTCTTGTTAGCCAGGGATAGGACCAGACGTCGAAAAGTTCCCAAGGAGTCAGAGAAGAAATCCACCACATTGCAGGCCTCGTTTCCAGCTCTCAGCATTCTGGGAATAGGACTATGAAGAAGGTAGTTTGTACTTCTGTATCTGATCTCAAAAAGGTAATGCGATCTAGTAGCAGAGGGGACTCTAAAGTTAACCAGTTGTAGCAAATGAGGACAATCAATATCACCATTGATCAGCTTGTAGAGAAATAAAATATCAGCAACTTGTCGTCTAGAAATCAGAGGCATAAGACCTAGGTTGGTTTCAATGTCGGCAATAGGGACCTCTCTATAGGCATAGCCATTCTTCACACCCAGCATTCTTATAAATCGTCTCTGGACAGACTGAAGCTTATCTATTTGTCCCGACTGATATGGAGACCATACACAGGAAGCATATTCCAGAATCGGTCTCACCAATGACTTGTATAAGAAAGCCATTGTCCGAGAGCTGAGACCAAATTTACCCAGTCTAAAGACAAAGCCCATCATTCTTGATGCTCTCAAACAAATGCTATCAATGAGCGCCATGAATTCAAGTGACGAATCCATAAGTACTCCAAGGTCTCTTACAAGATCGCACCTCTCAATGGGATCTCCATCCAAGTAAAGGTCAACAATAAATGGAGATTTCATTCTACGAAAAGTAATATGTTTGGACTTTGTAGGATTGATTTTCATTTGGTTTAACACACACCATTGAGAGAGTTGCTGGAGAGAGTTCTGCAGCAATCTAATATCCTCCTCTGTTCTTATCTCCTGATAAAGCTTAACGTCGTCAGCAAACAACGAATAACTGACTCCCAGTTTACTACCAATGTCGTTGATGAATAGTACAAATAAGAATGGCCCCAAAAGAGACCCCTGAGGAACACCCGACGTGGCGATGAAGGAGGAAGATACATTAGACCCATATTTTACAGCCAAAGTCCGATTCTGTAAGTAGCTTTCAAACCAGCCACAAATCACCAAAAATCCCATAACCCTTCAATTTGGCAAGAAGATGACTGTGACTAACCTTATCAAAGGCTTTAGCAAAATCTATGTATATAGCTTCCACCTGATTTCTTCTACCAAAGGCTTCCAATATAAAGTCTTGAACTGGAAGTAGATTAGAGATTGTAGATCTTCCCAAAGTAAAGCCATGCTGCTCGTCCACGACCACCTGCCTAAAACAAGGCTTGACAAAATCCAGTACCAGACTCTCAAATACTTTTCCCACTGCTGATTGGATGACGATGGGACGGTAATTCCTGATATTAGAAGGGTCTCCCGACTTTAAGATGGGGACAACATAGCTGTGTTTAAGGAATTTCGGAAAATTTCCACCAGATAATGAAGCATTGAATATTTTGACAAGAATAGGCGCAAGCTGGCTGCTGCAATGCTTAAGAACTGCCAGGGTTATACCATCCGGCCCCGCTCCTTTATATGAATCGAGAGACTCCAACTTCTTCTTAACTTCGTCAAGGGTGAAAGTACACTTAGAGATGCTTGTAAGTTGTATTTATCTTAAAGTCACAAGTGTGAGAACAGGCGATAGGTGGAGTATAAACTGACTTAAAATAGCTGGCAAAAAGCTCAAAGATATTATCGGGCTCCTACTCGGTCAGATTGTCAAACTCCATGACTCCAGGTTTAAGAGCTATCCTGCTTCAAACCACTGACAAAGGACCAAAACACCCTAATGTTAGAGAGTATAACGGCAGCTATTAATAAATTGCCCTTTCTGAGGAACAGTATGGTTTTTTTTCACATCTTTTTTAAAAACTCAGAGTTTATTCTGTCATTATTAAAGTGTTAAATTACAGAATATTAACGTAACTAAGCTAAGCTAACTTAAATTATGTTTTAAACCAATTTTAATGGAGAACAACTTTTTCCTTCCAAGCAATTTTTTCTAGGTAAAATAATGATATAGAACCTGTATTAACAAATATTCTATCATTATAAATTTATAGTATTAATATAAAGGCTTAGTTGTATGAGTAAATTGTTAAATTAGTAAATTTACCAGATGGCTGTTTATCCTAACCCTACAAAAATATATATCAAAATTAACTTCATCTTAAACCAAGGTAGGGTTAAAATACTAACCTGTGTTAGTGAAGGGTTTATTTGTGTAAAGAACTAATTATTTTTAATTATTTGAATATAAAATAACATATAATGAATTCCATCTTCCTTGTATCAAAATAATTCTGGGTTTAGAAATTGACTACCGACTTGTCCACGCTGTCATTTAATCAGAAGAATCCAAGCAAATCAAAGCAAAACAACCAACTCAGTTCGAAACCGAATCAGTTGGTTGAATCTCGAACATCAGACTCAGATTGACTACGGGCATTGATTTTACTATATAAAGTATAGTAAAATGTATAGTAAAATCAATGCTACGGGCCAACTAAACTCCATACCCAAATTACGATGGTTTGTGATGTTTTTGCGTTTGCTGGATGCGAGCGAACTGACACTCGAGTTTTGTGAAGAATCTAGTACAGTAGTCTAAAGCATACGTGTTTACATGAAGTTTAAAAAAAATTGTTTTTTATATAATACATGATGTAGTAATATCATAGACCTTCTATTATACCTGAATAGAAGGTCTATGGTTTTATCTAACTTAAAACAATTTAGAAATGATAAATTTATCTATCTAAATCGACCTTTCTTAAACTTTATTTGCAATAACTGTGCAGATGTGAAATTAAACCACAGTATAATAACATACTTTGGTTAAACACATATGTGAATGGTACTTCGCGAAATAGAATTGCAGTTATGGATAGGTTAAATATTTACAAGGTTGGAAAAAGGGAT
>JAQJVL010000794.1:0-82500 GCA_035578905.1 Stictocephala bisonia
CATTTAGTGAGTGTCCATATATCCAGATATTCTGTATTCCAGTAAAACACGTAAGTAATAATTTTTAAAATCTAAAGTTTTGGCTGACTTGCTAGATTGAATTCGCTTGCATTCACTTGTACTCGGCGGTAGCGTCATTGCCGGCCATTTTCCTGTATTGCTTTGTCCAATTTGGAATAAGTAAGTGACTGTACAGATTTTATTATTGTATAAGGTACTGAAAACTATTTTAGCTACATTTTATCCAATTTACATGTGTACTGATTTTATGTTAGATGTATATTTTTTGATATAGTTTAAATAGATTAAATTGTGTATTAGATTATAGATTGAATATGTTTTATGTTAGATGTATATTTTTAGATGCCTAGCCACTGAATCTGTTAGTTTTAAGTCCCCCACTTCTTTGTCTTGTTCTGCAACAAATCGTGTATTGTGCAATTTTAACTATTCTTAAACAAAATGGCAATCACAGAAAATTGTGGTACTTGTAATAAAGTTATAGATGATAGGAATGCTGATTCAATAGAGTGTGAGTATTGCAACAAATGGTTGCATGGTGACAAAAACTGTAGTAAACTGACTAAAACTGTACTAGGTTTCTTTCTAAAACATGACTCGATTTGGATTTGTCCAAACTGTAAGGATACATGTAGACAGCTTTTTAACTCTGAAAGGGCTAATATACGGAAAAAGGGGGTTCCTTCCCGGTGGGAGGATGAATTGAAGAAGGAGCAAAATCTTAGTCAATCTCTTCTTGATAAGAACAAAGAACTTCTCATCCAGCTCAATGAAAAAGAAGTTGAGATCATTAGGTTAAAAGAGGAAATTAAAGGTAGACTAGATAATAGCTTAAATAACAAGGTAGGCATAAATTCTCAAAAGGTTGTAAACTCTAGTTCTGTGACTAGGCCTAACCTAGAATCTAATTGGACCAAACCAAAGAATCCTATTAAAATGGTTGGACTAAACAAAGAGACGGTACTTAATGTGACTACTAAAAACCGATTTGCACCGATTGGTGAGGTTAACCTGTTCGATACCTCAACCAATAACAATGTTAAGGGCACTGTGTGCCAGCCTGGTAATGTAAACAGCCCTAAGGGGAAAGCTCAACCATGGGGTGATAGAGGAAAGTCAACAGGGTCTCATAGGAAACTTAAATCTACACATCAAAGAGTCTACATAGTGGGAGATAGCCATGGGAGGGGTTGTGGAAGAAAAGTCCTTGACACGGTGAGTGATGTAGAGGTTGAGAATTGGATATTTCCTGGGGCACCACTGAATCATTTAATTGATTGTGCAAAGGGGAGGGCACGAAATATTGAAAAAAATCATAAAGTTGTAATAGTGGGAGGTGTAAATTATGTATGCCGGGAGAGGCTTGAAGAACTCGGGAATCAAATGGATGAGCTTTTCCAAAACATAGATTGTAAGAATTTAATATGGGTTGAGACCCCATATAGGTATGACAATGTGTTAGAAAATAAGTTCATACAAGAACAAAATAACATAATTAGAGATAAGTGTCTGAGCAAAAAGTGTACATTTCTTGAGTTGAATAGGCTGCTTAGTAGGGATAATTATACAAGGCATGGACTGCATCTTAGAACTGGTGGTAAGAATATTTTAGCAAAGATTATTGAAACTCATCTATTGTATGAGTTGAATGTTGATCAGGAGGTTAACTGCCCCGCCGATAATTTTTTAAGAGTAGAACCAGACCAGATAGAGGAAACGTAGGCCCAAATAGGTTAAGTGGGTTAGGTAGGCTAGTTAAATATGATAAGTTCCAACGCAAAACCAATTTTAACAAACCTGTTCATAATTTTAATAACTTTAAATTAGTTCATCTCAATGTTGATGTTATTACTAAGAAAAAGGAAGTCATTGAAATTTTCCTCAATGAGGAGGAACCTGATGTTTTCCTTGCTTCGGAACTTGGTTTGAATGCGGAGAAAGCTAAGCATTTCTTTTTACATGGCTACGAATTAGTTAGTTTAAGATGTAGGCCACTCTTGCCAAAAGGTGGAGTTGGTATATTTGTTAGATCTCTTAGCAAATCTTCAATGAAAGCCATTACTCCGCTTTATATCGGGGGTAAGCTCTCTTTAGACCGGGTCTTCGAGGCATCAGAGATATCTTTTTCAGCTAATAATAAAACAATCATTGTATCAGCCGTTTACAGAAGCCCAGATGGGGATTTAGATTCTTTTTTTGACATTTTTGAGGACTACCTCTGTAAGTTAACTAAAATTTCTGACCAAGTTATAATAGGTGGGGACTTCAACATTCCCCTCCACACGAACGAGCCCTCAGCTTTTCAATTTGAATTACTCCTTGACTCTTTTGGCATTTCAATTTCTATTAAAGAACCTACAAGAATTAGTGAAACCGTTGAAAGTTGCATTGATAATATTTTAATCTCATTTAACTACACTCAATCATACGCTCTAGAACCTTTTATTTCCGATCACACTGCACAACTCCTAATTTTTCAAAATTACTTGGAAATCGAAAATAACAAAAAATTTGGACACCACTTAACTCGTTGTGTGAACGAACAAAATCTTGTGGAACTTAAAACAAGGCTAGGGCTCGAGCGGTGGAGGGATGTGTACGAGGCCCCTGATACTCAAACTAAATGCAAGTCCCTTATGGACACCTTAGGCTATATTTTTGAGATATCATGTCCTCTAACTAAACCAAAAGTCTCTAACAAATCCAAAAGATTACCTTGGGTTTCTCATAACATCAGTGTATTAAAAGAATCACTTCATAATAGTTACTTAAAATGGAAATTAACTAAATTAGATACTGACAAGATAAGTTACATCAAACTCAAGAAGCAATATCGCAACTTGATAAAAAAATCCAAAGCTGATCATGTTAAAGATAGGTTAATAAATTCTGACAACAAACCACTGGAGGCGTGGAAAGTAATAAATGAAGCTAGGGGGGCAAACATAAAACCCAAGGAGAACATCATCCTTCTTAACGAAGGTTTTTCAG
Organism: Stictocephala bisonia; assembly: GCA_035578905.1. NCBI lineage: Eukaryota > Metazoa > Arthropoda > Insecta > Hemiptera > Membracidae > Stictocephala > Stictocephala bisonia. The sequence continues at coordinate 3,013 of JAQJVL010000794.1, forward strand.
TTGCAGATCCAATCCGAATAAGTAATATCATGAACAGTTATTTTGCTAATATATCAGCAAACATTCATTCTAATACCCACACTAAGGAATTTTCTGGCTTTCCCAAGCCCCACAATCATTCCTTTTCTGAATTTAAACTCTGCTCACCGGATGATGTCTATAACATCATCATGAAAATGAAAGGTAAAACCTCTTGTGGAACTGACGGTATATCTATGAAAACCGTCAAGTTCTGTAGTAGGGAACTTTCAGCACCTATCTCACATGTAATAAATAGCTCTTTAGAATCAGGTGTTTTTCCGGATATTTTTAAAATTTCAATTATCAAACCTATTTTCAAGAAAGATGACAAACAGAATGTTAACAACTATCGTCCAATCTCTCTCCTACCATCAATTTCAAAAATCTTTGAGAGGGTGGTGTCTGATCAGCTTACACTATATCTTGAACAAAATGCACTATTTTTCGGACACCAGTTTGGTTTTAGAAAGAGTAAATCCACCAAAACTGCTCTAATTAAATTTATCACGGATTGTCTCGACTCGATGGATCGTGGGGGCGGCGCGATCGGATGCTTCGCGGATCTCTCGAAGGCCTTCGATTGCGTTGTCCCTGGGATCTTGGTCGAGAAAATCTCTGCACTTGGAATAACACATACACCTTTAAATTGGCTCGTTTCTTACATATCTGACAGAAAACAAATCACCGAAATTACACATACTACTAACACTGGCACAATTCACAAAGTACAATCAGACCAATTAAACTCAATCAGTGGAGTTCCCCAAGGCTCGATTCTTGGACCTCTTCTTTTCCTGCTTTACATAAATGACATAAATCACTTTCTTCCTTCAAACGACTTAATAGTGTATGCTGATGACACCACCCTACTCACTAAATCAAACAATTCGGAACAATTGGAAATTGAATCTTACATTGGGATCAATCTTCTGACAGAATATTTTGCAGACCTCAAACTTTCTTTAAATCCCAGCAAAACCAACTTTGTTCATTTTCGAACTAAGCAACGACAAAATTCAAAATTTTCAAAAACACCAACTCTTTTAATTGGCGACTCCCAATTGGCAGAACTCGACAACATAAATTTCTTGGGAGTGAGATTGGATGGTTCTCTCGACTGGTCAGAGAATACAAAATGCCTTTGTAGCAAATTGTCTGTGGGCCTTTTTGTCTTACGCAATATTTCTCTTCTGGGAGATATTGATTTATCTAAACTAGTATACCATAGTCTTTTTGAATCACATGTTAATTACTCCATAATATTATGGGGTAATTCTTCCTCCAGGAACTTAGACTTAGTTTTTAGAATACAGAAAAGGGCTGTTAGACTTATGAGTGGGCTGCGACCCAGAGATAGTTGTATAGATGCATTCATAAAATTAGGTATTCTGACTATTCCATCTTTGTACATTTATGAAGTCTTAGTTTACGCCAAATCCACAAACCATACTAACTACCCACCCACTCATAGTTATAATACTCGTAATAGAAATAACCTAACTTCTGTACAACACAACCTTAGAATTAGTGAATGCAAGCCAAACTTTGTTGGACCTAAATTTTTTTCTAAATTACCTACTGAACTCAAGACAATAGAGAAACTTAGTACTTTCAAACTTAAATTAAAAAAATACCTAATCAGCAAAAGTTTCTATAGTATTGCAGAATTTCTGGAATCTTAGCCCTCCCTAGCCTGGCCTACCTTAACCTTTTTCCACTTCATCTCTTCGATGAAAGTGCTGACGGATCCCATGCCAACACTGGTCTACGGGACGACGCGGGATGTATGTATGTATGTATGTATGTTATGGACACTATTTAATAAAGTATATTCTCAAACTAATTTACGTTTTCTTTAAAGTAATAACATTACACTCACCTCGTCGGAGCCTAACCCTGGTTGGCTAACTGGGCGGAGAGCTGCCTGCAAAGAACTTCAGGGAAGCCCACCGAGCAAGTGCGGCGGAAGACGGCAGGTAGGTATGGGTGAGTCTGGGAGGGCCCTTGGGTGCTCTTGCTCACTTCGGCTTAAACATTTGAGTGCTCAAGGAGGCCCCTGCCCACTTCGGCTGGGCCAAAGATGGTTGGGTGAGAACCACCGCCCCACACGGTTCTTCCCCAATAAGCGTTGGTGCAATATGAGTCGGGATAAAATCAGAGTTGTCTCCAGCGTCTTCATTGCATTGACCAGCGGGCTTCCCAGCTAAACCCAATTTTTTTAGTTTAGCGGGATTTGGGCTTTAACAATACACCAATGCCCTAAGCCAGAGTCGTCGATGAGGTCGGCTACCAGCATTTTTACCGCACTTGCCAGCAGATTAGTGCTGGATGAGGACTAGCCTGAGTGACTGAGAGTTCGCAAGCCTGGGCTCATCTCGCCTAGCCTCCCTCGTTGAAGACCACTTGACAGTGCGAAGAAGACGCTGGAGCCTAGCCTGGTTTGAAGCGTGCTGGCAAGTGAGGTGAAAATACTAGAAAATTTTGTGGTCTTGAAAAAGGCCGTTTGTTTCAGCGAAATTTTGTGGCCTTGAAAAAAGCCATTTTTGGTTTAGCTGGGAAGCCCACTGGTCAGTGCGATGAAGACACCGGAGCCGAGCCTAGTTTGAAGCTTGTCGGCAAGTGTAGTGACATACTAGATAATTTATAATAAAACATACGTATTCTACCAGTTGGGTTTCCCTGTTTAGACGGGTAGAGAGTAAATAAACAAATAAATTTTATATTTCATGAAACTATACATAATTATTGCATAGAAATCGTCAAGTTTGCAAACAAATATATTTAAGTTATAAAAAAAACAAATAAAAAAAACATTCACTCAATACATAGTCACATTCATACTTACAATAGTCAAATCATTCATTCGTTTGAACTAATCCATTCCAGCACCTACATCAGTCAGCCAATCACTAGGTCTCCCATTGGTGTGCCAAAAACTCATCTGTGTTGTTAAACGCTTCCGATATCAAGGCAGCTTTAAGACGAGTTTTGAACGCCTTCAGCGTCAGGGCAGTTTTAATTGCGTTCGGTAATTTGTTGACAAAACGAGCCTCCGCCGGTGAGGGCAAGCGCTCGTAAGCTACCGTCCTGTGTCTTCCAGTTCAATAGTTGTCCAAGCCTCTAGTTTCATAAGAGTGTATTTCTCTACCTATTATGGGATCGCATTTTGATCGTTTTAAAGAACACACACGTTTCTAAAATATACAGGCAGGGTAATGTCAACATTTTTAGGTTTTTAAATTATGGCTTGCACGACTCTCTCCACTGCAGTTTGGCAACCATACGGACTGCTTTTTTTGCAGAATAAACAGTCTGGAAAAGATAACATTTGCGCAACCACCCCACAGTACCAGTCCGTATGACAAGTGAGGGTAGATTACTCCATAATATACCGTCATCAGTATCTAGATCGGGCAATATTTAGAAAGTTGCCTCAAAACATATAATTTATTTAATTTCTGAGGATACTTTGGAGCATATACTGTCTACATGGCAATTCCTAGTCAACCCCTGATCAAGGTGTATTCCGAAAATTTTTACCAAGTAGACTTCTTCGATCTCAGTCTCGCCCACCATTATTGTTGGACTATGATCTGAGTCACTTTGGCGCAGAAGGAACTGCATGAATGACGTTTTTGTCGCATTTGTTTTGAGAATAAGCTTGTTAAAATATTCAATTGAATTGTTCGGATCAATGAACGTTACTGTTCCAGTTCTTCACTTGAGTTTGAGTTAAAACAGAGAGTCGTGTCATCAGCGTATTGGACGAGATGCCCTTGGTGTACTGATGAACCAACGTCGTTAACGTAGATCAGAAAGAGCAGTGGGCTGAGTATGGATCCCTGCGGGACACCATATCTCAGTCGCCTCTCCTCAGATCTCATATTTGAGATCCCCAAAAATTGAGTTCTATCTATGAGATAGGATTGTATCTTGTTGAGTGGCACTCCTGATATATCCCATAATTGTTGAGTTTGTGAATTAGAAGCCCATGATCAACACATCCAAAAGCCTTCGTTAAATCGAAAAATACACTCGTTGTACTTTTACGATTTTCAATTGCTTCTACTATCATATCGACCAGACACACTACTTCATCTGTTGTTGATTTTCCATTCCTGAATTCAAATTAATTTATTGATAGTAGATTGTGATTATTCATGAAATTAACTATTCAGATAAGAATGATTTTTTCGAATACTTTGCTGAAGGCTGGCAATATTGAGATAGGACGGTAGTTATGTTATTCAATGAATCGCCCTTTTTAAAAACTGGGATAACTTTGGCTTTTTTCAGAGAAGCAGGGCACGTTCCTGTGAGAAAAGAGTGACTGATTAAGTATTCAAGAGGCCTCAACAAATGCTTATGACATTGTTTGAGAAGCCACACCCAAAAATTATTTAAATCATATGACTTTTTTGATTTAAAATCACTGATTACTCGAGATATCTCCTCCTCCATTGCCGGATCAAGAGCCATTGAGGCTACGGGGCTCGAGAAGCACAATGAGAATAATCGACTCTCTAGGTGAGAAAATTATTGATCGGCTTCATTTGAGGAAAAAATCTGTGAAATTCTTCAGCAACCTTTAAGGGGTCGCTGGTTTGCTTATTATCAATTTAAATCTCAATACGTTTGTCTTTGTGTGCTGAGCTTTTATTGTTAATTATAGCCAATGTGGTTTTTGAGACATTTGTTGACGTGAGCATTGCTTTGTTGACCTCCCAGTCCTTTGCAGCTTTAATGACTTTTCTGTAATTTTGGAAAAAGATTTTGAATTCCTCGTTTAAGTATGTTATTTTATTTCGTAAATAAGTAATAATTTTTCTCTTGAAATAAGTAACCTTTGGTAATCCAAGAGCCTTTTTTATTCATCATGTTTTGAATTGTGTTTTTTAAGGGTAAGCTCACATCCAAATAATAGTTAAATGTTTCCTCGAAATTCTGAAACTCTTTTTCAATAGAATCTCCGACATTTAGGAAGCTCCAACTATCTTTTGAAAGCATAGAGTTCAACAATGCAACATTCAGTCTCAGCCTAACCACTGAGGATGCCACATCGTAGCATGGGCGAAACGTCTGGAACTGTATATATTGTAAATAGTCCTTTGACGCGGTTGACACCGGAAGAACCAGTTGTTAATGCAACATTAATTGGCCTCGTGATTCTAATTGTTTTTTTATTATGTAGGTTGTCACATTGGTTCATGACCATTGATAATGGCCTGTTGGCCATTATGGTCTGACATGACTGTGTTGATCACATAAACTTACTAATATGTCATGTTTGTGATGATGTTATCAATTGCCGTCATAAAAAATGGAGTCAGTCTCGTTGGTGAATTAATTGACGGGACGAGGTGAAAAGAACTCAATAAATCTGTAAATATTCTTGTTATTGGGCTATTAATGTCTAATATATCAATATTAAAGTCTCCTATGACAAATAATGCTCGATTATGTTTCAACATCTTACTTAAATTTTTTTCGAATTTTGAGAAGAATAAATCTTGATTTCCCGATGGAGATCTATATACGCTAATAACTTCGATTTGTGTATTTTTTTAAAAATCTTACCCCTCTGGTTTCAAGTTGTTTGTCTGTAGGTTCACCCACTGTGAGAGGGGAAAATAAAATATTTTCAATGAAAATTGCCACCCCTCCCCCTTTTGTAGAGGTGCGGCAGTAAAAATTTGCCATTTGATAATATTGCATTTGAAAATGCTTGATGTTGCTATGGTTATACCCGAAAAGTCCATAGCAACATACGTAATCCTCGGATAGACCACTGCTGGATATCTCTGAGGCTTGCAGTTTCAGAGTCGGAGTTGGCGTGTCGGGCTCGTACCTATCTCCACCCGAAGAGTCAATCTGCTCCATCTGGACATATCGGGCTGCTTGTCTAAGCTGGAATGGATAAACCTAGAATGGTCGGCACTTTTTTTACACTCCTGCTGTAGTCTGATTGGTCAGTAGCAACGGACCAATAGGAGAGCAGCTGGAAGTTAAAAGTATAACACATAAAATCAGTTCAAGCGGTAAATCCAATGAGAACTCCGGTAAAGATGTTGCAATCTTGCCTGCCTCAACCCTCTCTACTCAGTGCTGTGAAGGTTGTAAGACGCACAGGGCAGCAGTGGAGCGTTCAAGCCTCAATCCTGGGGGCTGGAGAGTTATCAGTGGGTGAGTGAATTTGGTTGAGAGCTGCGTGCGGAGAACTTCAGGAAGCCCATCGAGCAAGTGCTGTGGAAGACGATAGGTAGGTATAGGTGATTCTGCCAGGACCCTTGGATCATCCGGCTCGCTTTGGCTTGAGCGGTTGAGTGGTCAAGGAGGCACCGGCCCACTTCGGCTTGGCAGCAGACAGCCGGGTGAGAACCGTCGACCTGCACTGTCCTTCCCTAATAAGCGTTGGTACAATAGAAGTCGGGTTAAAATGCTTCCCTTAACTTCTTATCGGAGTTATTCCTTGTCCTTGCTTGCCTTTAAAAAGGATGTTTTAAAACTAGCATCATTCTAAGATTGCGGACTCCACGGCTTAGAATCACCTACAATCCTAACTCGTATTTTCAAACATTTCCCTGATAAAATAGAGTTTCCAATGTAGATCAAGGCCATTAAAAGAGTAAAAATGTGGTAGCCTTGAAAAAGGACGTTTTAGAGGTCTTTAAAAAGACCGTTTGTTGTGGTCTAGAAAAAGGCCGTTTTAGGGGTCTTTAAAAAACCGTTTGGTGAGAAGGAATATGAAGGATAGAAGGAAGGTAGCTAAGAGTTAGAAACATTTCGGGGCAAGTTTATACGCTGTTACTCTGGAGCTAGTGTGGTATAAGTAGTGCCTTTTTGTTGGCAGGTTCGGTTGCTCCATTCTACAAGGTAATTTTAAAATGTAACTTAGTTCACCACATCTTACAATTACTGTGCTCTAGTCCCGAACCTTCAAGAAAAAGTAGCGCTTCCCCCGTCTAAGACGGTTGATCCCCAATCTTCCCAGAGTTACAGCTGGCTGGAGATGTAGCTCGCTGAGGTTTTTGCAAATGCAGGCGATAGAAGTGCAGGTAGCGATGAAATCGGTAGCAAGAATGTGTCAAGGAGGTGTTAAGGGGATGGTGGAGATTGCTGCCATTGTAAGGATGAATTTTGAGGAATTGAAGACAAAATCCCCATCTCCAGCATAAGAATTGCTGGCGAAGGAGTACGAGCAAAAGTAGGTAGAGCAGAAGGCAAAGGCGAAGGTGAAGTTTGCGTAGTGACAGTCCTGGGTGAAGACAGTGTAGAAAACAGATGTTGTGATGTTGAAACTTTAGCAGGAATAGTGCGCTTTTTTTGACAAGGATCCATTGCAGGCAGTTTTGCTGGAGGAGGAGAACTTGTTTACAATAGAGCAGGATAATATCTAATGTTCATGGTATGGTCGCACCCCTTTTTGTTAGCTGCAGATAGCCTCTGAATGGTTGTAAAAGTAGAGCAAATGAGAGGCGTACATGAGTTAATAAAAAGGGGCAATGTCTTAGACTCGATACCACTTCTGCAAGAGGCGTCTACCAGCCAACATCTACCAGTCTTCCCAGCTTCTGAAGGCGGAGCAGCTACCAGCCAATATCCTTCTGCAAGCTGTGGATGAAACATCTACCAGTCTTCTCAGCTTCACCTAGGAGACAAATCGAACTTCCTTTACCTTATCCTGAATTATTTTGTTTACGGCCTGTAAACCGATTCAAAGTGGTTTATCCTTAGCGCGCTGCTATTCTATGACCTTCAAACCATCCAACAGCGCGTATTCTCTCCACCTTGATCGGATATTGTTCTGAGGCCTGCAATCCACCCAAAAGTCTGTCTTGGTACACTACAAGCGATTTGTCTTCAGAAGAGTGAAGTCAGAGTCGTTCTACAATACCTTATCCTACCCACCTCTACAAAAACACGTTCCCTAAATAATTTTGTTTACGGACTCCAAACCGACACAAATGATTTATCCCAACCTTTCCCTTGCAAATTATTTAATATCTCGACAGAACTTTTCAGTTTAGTTGAGATGTATATTCGATATATCACATACTCTAGCGTCACTTCTTTTGTTGTTACGTTTTATGTATACTTGATGCATGCTTTGCTTACATATGTTGTAGTTAGTTGTATGACATCTTCTGTTACCTGTAGGTATGCATATTAGTTGTAAGTTAGTTGTTATTGCACATACGAATTATTTTATTTTATTTTTTTATTTATCACAAACACTGACAAGACATTTACATACACACGGATATTCTTGTATATCCTCACTGGTATAGTGCAGGCTCCAATATTGCACGATTGTGATATTGAGGAGTATGTCGTATCAGCACCACACTCACAAACATTGTAAGTTTTAAAAGGTGTGGTAAAGATGCAAAGTATGCTACATTGGTTTGTTGCCAGTGTAGGATAGGTATAAATGTTTTACTTCAAAATAAACTTGCAATATTTGTATTACATTTATTTTTTATTATTTTTTATATTTGTTCAATGACCTTGACCCACTTACAAAAGGTTTTATATCTTAAACAATCGGCGTCCTTGTCCAATATACAAGACTTAGTAAACTTATAAGTTAAATTACAACTGTAATATGAAAATGTAACCTATGTGATTCATTTTAACCAGATTTATTTGCGAGCCAAAAGGGCTGGGATATCGGGGTAAAAAGGGTGGGAGTATCAGGTTATATAAAGTGCATGCCTGGGTTGGTTAGAGCATCATTCGACGCTTCTTTTTAAAATGGCTGTTACAATTATCATCAACAGAGTTCTGAAGAGCATGGAGGATCGACGGAAGTTCCGTCAGGAAATATTTAGCACCATGCTTTTTAAAAACAAAACTGTTTATATGTATTAAACGGAGATAGCTAAAACCGAGTTTGGAATCGAAGAAAATCTAAGAATCCGTAACGGTGTTCTGTATCTCTTTGCACCACGTGTAGATAATTGGGCAAGCAGAGATAACATGTGTTTGCATATCCAATTAATCCCAAGACCAGTGAAAGTGTCGAGCAAGCTTTAATAGGTAATCCCAACACCGGCAAAAGTGACGAGCCAGATATAAATTTTGTTTTAATCACTAATTCTTCAAGGTATCACCCTCCTTCAGCAATAATCACGCATGTTACAAGTCATGCTTGATTATTGCGCTTATATGAATGTTACCTTGACCCATTTGCAGTACTTTGAAAATATCAACTGTGAAGTGAAAATGCAAGTCTTTTAGATGTTAAATTTACAAAATAGTTAAAATTATATAGGTCAAGGTCATGTGATATTGTTTTTAAAAAAGTGTAATATTCCCTATAATCATCATCATCATCTTCGTCAGAGAATAACCGTCTTCCAACGAATAGAAGCCTGCGTCATACCATTGAACCACCCATTTCAATAGTGTTGGGTGATAGAGAAGATGTGGGGGTTGAACAGTTTGAAAAGGTTTCATCATTGTTGGTCAATGGTGACTGCAAAGGCTCCACATTGGAATTATCAAACTCTTCTTCATCCTCTGTTTTCATTACTGTTTCATCAGAGTCATATTCATATGTTTTAAATGAATCGTTGCAATTTAGGAACTCTCTTACACGAGTGTAGTTGATTTGCAAATGAGCCATTGCAAGGTTCTGAGGGTGAAACACTCATTCATCTCTTTTCTGACATTACGAAAAACTTGCTGTGCTCTTATTGGGGGAAAATATTTTCGTCATGCTTATAAAAGAGGAGGATTGCTGCTTTTCATCACTATTGCTTTAGACTTTGTCAAGGTAACAGCTACCATGTATACATGTAATATTTGCTCAGAACAGTTGCTTTTGTATACATGTATATATGTCAGCTTACATGTATACATGTAAAAAGTTTGCTTATTCATCATGATATTTACCACAATCAAGACGGAGGGGGAAACTAAGAGCAAAATAGACAAAGTGTAATAAAATACGCAACCCCTGCAGACCTTAGAGTGGAAATTCTATCAGAGGCTCTAGAAAGATCTGCAGTTAGACATTTTAAAATTAAAAACACTAAAAAGTGTGATCTATAACATTTTTGTATCAAACCAAACATTTAGTAACAGAAACAGTGAGAAAGGAACTTGAAAGATTAAACTTTATAAAGTTTGATATTTATAGTGATGCTGTATTTACAAATGTGCAGAATGAATTATCTCCAAGAGGATTCATCACCTAGAACAAGTCAATTATAGTTGCTACAAACGTTGAAGAGGTGTTGGAAGATCTATTTGAAGAATTGAAGTTGAAAGTTACTGAACATGAAGGAAGAATATCCGGCTGGAGTCTACTATCAATTGAAGGAATGGATGTAAGAGTGCACAAACACGGTTACGGAGACAGAGGTAGTAGTTATATACCTTTGGCGCACAAAATAAAACAACCAAATCATGCATAAACGTAAAAAACGAAGATAATAAATGTTTTAAATATAATATGCTCGCTAAGTTAGTGACGTAGCTCCCAGTGATATCAGACATAAACAGATATCCCTGATCAACTCGTACATCAGGGAGCTATGCTGCCGCTACGAGAATGTGGAGGTTATCGACACGGACCCGATTTGCCGATACCACTATACCTCACATGGCATGCACCTACGGCAAAGTGGCTGACAGTTCCTGACACGGCTCATCGTGGGAAGGCTCTACGGATACCCATGCTTGCCGTCAAGGACTGCCAATTTAGCGAGAAAGGAGTCTGCGGACGTGAGCCCTGCTGAGCTACACTGGAGAAGAGCCAGAGTTAGAGGCCGAGTTGCAGGTTGTTGCCAGGTCCTACTACCTACGCCGAAGCCACGAGCAGCCAAAACCATCCAATTTTTTTAGTAAACGAGTCTTCCATCTCGGGCCAGGGGTGACTCGCCAAGTATAACCCCCACATAAGAAAATCAAAATAAAACCTGATTTTTACAAAAAGGGACTAGCCGTTATCCACCAAAATGTTTAAATCACGACCAACAAAGAAGACGAACTGTCACTCTTATGTTACGAGCTAGCCCCAGATGTGCTGGTGGTGAGTGAGATCGGCTTCGACCAAACCACTATCAGCTAATTAAAAATTCTAAATTACAACCTGGAAAACTCTTTTTGTCAAAAAATCCGTAAAGGTGGAGGCATAGCAATTTTTGCTAAACCAAATTTAAGCTGTGAGTAATGGGACATCCCCTTGGGCACAGAAATGGATTTAGAATTAATCGCGTTGAGGTAAAACTCAATAATTCAATCTTGCACATCATTGGCATCTATCGATCTGCAAACGGATCAGTTGACATTTTTTTCAGCAAATTTTGCTCAGTGATTTGACAAGAAAATGACTAAAATTTATCATTCCAGGCGATTTTAACATTAATGTACTGGACCATGCTGATCACGTTATTAAATGGATCTAATACTGCCGAGCATCTTTTCATTTAACTTGGACCGTTAATCTACCAAATTAACTCGAACATCAAGCACTGCCATCGATAATGTAATCACAAATTGCTCAAATTTTCCAGTGTCTGTAATTAAAACTGAGATTTCAGACCATGACACGCAGGAATTCATTATCAGAGATTGCCTGCCGGAGACTCAGCCGCACCCCACAAGCGTGGGACTAAACAATATATCCCTCTTTAAGCGCCATTTGGCTGATGATATGTGGGACTTTTCACATTTCATAACTGCTGTAAATAAATTAGCCATTTCAATGACACCTTCATGTTTTTATTACATTTGACGTGTCCTGTAACAACAAAAAGACACCGATCAAATAAAAAACAAATTTCGTGGATAACTCCTGGAATTCTGGTTTCGAGGGAGAGGGTAAAGTTTCCCTCTCAGATTGCCAAGAACTGCCGTGATGAAAATTGTTTAGCTCATTTCAGGTGATATAAAAGCACATACAGAAAGGTGATTAAGCAGCCAAGACGTACGAAGTGACGAAATCACTCAGAAACACGACCAATATTTCATAAACAGCTTGGCAAATCATCAACTGCAAACCTGATTTTCCCACAACAAAACAAATTGAATTAAGTACAGAAAATGGGCTCATTGAAGACCCTCTACGGGTGGCTAATGATTTCAATACATTTTTCACTTCAGTTGCAGAAGGGGCAAATCTCAAACGAGAAACCATGCAATACCGGTTTGTGCTTGGTCTCCGGCTGCTTAGATGGTATTGGCACCTGTCATTGAGCAAGATATTGCCCACGTCATTTCTCTTCTGCAGTAAAAAAAAAAATTTAAACTTCTTGTCAAAGTGGCTAGTCAAACAGTATGCGCAGCACCTAATATGCCCGCTGACTGAAATATTAAATGCCTCCTTCATGGAGGGAAATTTTCATTCTCAACTAAAACTGGCACAGGTGATTCCGATCTTCAAAAAGGATGATCCTTTCAATCAATCAACAATTACCGTCCAATTGCAATCCTTCCAGTATTCAGCAAGATTTTCGAAAAATTGTTTTTTAACCAGTAGAATCTTTTTTAGACAAGCACAACCTACTGTCTAACGACCAATTTGGTTTTAGGACAGACAAATCGAAAGTCGATGCAGTGGTGAGCCTTGTGAACAAAATTGTGAAGGGCTTGGAGGGTCATGACAATACTCTAAGTATCTTTCTAGACCTATCAAAAGCCTTCGATTGCGTAGACCATGACATTCTCTTAAGGAAAATGGAACTTTATGGTGTTATGGTACCACTACAGTGGCTATCCTCATACCTAAACAACAGAGTACAAAGCGTGCAAGTCAACCACAACCTTTCCTCTAAATTTCAACTGAGATACGGCGTCCCTCAGGGATCCATTCTCAGCCCTCTCCTTTTCTTGGACTACGTTAACGATATTGGTTCATCACTGGAAGCACGACGGGAAACTAGTGCAGTATGGTGATGACACGACTCTCTTGCTCAAATCAAAGTCGAAAGAAATTCTTTAATTACACGCCTACGAAGATCTAAACAGATTCATCCAACATTTTGAACAAATCAACCTTCGGAGCAATACCTCAAAATCAAACTTCATAAATTTCTGCCTCAGAACCAGGGACTCGGACGATAACCCAGTAGTATTGCTGGACGACGTCACCTTTAAAGAAGTTTTTGGGAATCCACCTGGTTAACACTCCGGTGATCGCGTGGGTATCTGTTACAACATCGGTCGCGCGGATGACTATTGTCATCCATTGTGTATTTTGTGTTTCTTTTGCATTTTATCATTATGTCACTAAATATTTGGTTCTTGGGTGAATTATAAACGAGCATTAGAACTTTTTACAAACTTTCTGTGGTTTATTTATTATATTACATACATATAAAATAACCAAATTTCATAGTAAGTGACTGCATTATAATTTTGCCAACATGAAAAGTTTTATTTATTTTGTAAAGTACACAAGTTCAAATGAAAAACAAACACAATAATTTTAACTAAGAAATTACGATGACAAATTAAATAGAAAATAAGTTTTGGACATACTTATTTTAAACATACAAAATATATCCGTTTTTGAACTAAGGAATGATGTAAGTTACTCACAACAATTATTACAAATATTTTTCAAATGGTCTGGGCAAACCCATTTGTTACACTTGAAGCAAGTTCTTCTTGTCATTTTATTCCTGGCCCTGCCACAGATAACGCATAGGCCTCGGTCTGCAGTTGATGGTGCTTGTACAACTTCGTCCTCGTCTGGTAACTTCAATAGCAGTTTTTCCCTTCGTTTTATCTCTTTTGGAATCATGTCCTGGTTAATTCTTCTCATAATCTCAGGCTTAACCAAATCAAACGCCAATGTAGATAAGAATTCTCTTCTTTTTATGTCGGTATTGTTTGTGTTGGCTCGGAAAATGTTTAGTGCGTTGACACCAGCTACATTCATTATGTGGAAAAACAACACCATAGGCCATCTCTTGGTGTTCCGGGCAACATCATACTCTCTGCACATCTTATCAAGGATGTCAACAGCATATTTTGTCTCATTGTATGTAGTGATTATTGAGGGTTTCTTTTCTTCTCCTGTTGACAGATCGATGGCACTATCATTGTGCATGGTAGATATACAAATAACAGCTTGATTTCGTTTTGGCACATACGAAACCATCGTACATTTTTCTTGGAACCCAAAAATACTACTTTTTACTTCCCTGTTTTTATCGGGTAAAAAGTTTTCTTGAATTTCCTGTTTATTTTTTCTTAGCGTAGAAACTAGTGTTAGTGATTTTGCTTGTTGCAGAATGTGTGCCAAAGGTATTGAGGAAAACCAATTGTCACAGGTTATGTTTCTATTTGAACCAGCAACTGAATTCACAAGGCGCAGGACTAGGTCTGTTGTGGCATTGCTTACTTGGAATGGACCATCAGGCTGTTTTTATAAATAGACTTCTAAGTTACAAGCATAAAAATTGGAGTTTAAAACTAAGGAAAATACTTTTATGCCGTACTTGGCTGGTTTACTTGGCATGTACACTCTAAAAGGGCAATTCCCTCGAAACCCTACAAGCTGTTTGTTCATCGAGTGCAAGATATTCTGAAGGATTAAACATTTCCTTGCAGTTGAATGTAAACAATTCAAATATATTTTGAATAGCAGCTAGTTTGTCTACTGCCTTGCGCTCTAATCTGGTTCTATAATCATCAAAACGCAAGCAATGCATCAAAAATCTAAATCTGTGCTCACTCATTGTGACGTAAGCAAGCTCAACGCTAGTACCTTTGCTGTTATCCCACATTTCAAATACATTTCTTCTTCTTGACCTAACTTCACCTGTTATAAATAGGATGCCAAAAAGAGCTTTGATTTCTATAATATTTGTTTGTCTAGCGTCTCTCACTCTTTGATAATTATTCTGCATTTTACTCATGTAGATATTTGTATACTGAACAATTTTTTGGATTATCTCATCATCTAACATACAGTCTAAGGCTTGAACTAGAGTTGTAACATGTTTTGCCTTTCCTTTAGGCCCTGGACGATGAAAGGTGAGTATTATAGTATGGCATTGGGTTCTACTGGTCCGTGGTACTTGTGGCTGTAAATACCAGCGAGTTACCTTATCTTTTCCAATGTAAAACTCCTGTTGGTCAAAATGAGAAGAAGTGTTAGCTTGAACATTTTCCAATGGCGATGGTGGGGATGGTTGTAAAAGCTCTTCTTCTTCATCTCCACTATTAGAACAAGGCATTACTTCAACAAAGTCCCCTTTACCTCATCAGGATCTTCATCATTGAACTATCCTCAAATTTTTCAGTATCACGTAGCCACTGTCTTAGTTGTTCCTGTTATCTTTCCAACATAACTAACGTAATAAACTACAATATTTACACAATAAAATAATACAGCACACAATATTTACACAAAAAAACACACTAAATATAAGAAAACAACTATTTACAACAGTGAAAAAACTGTAACTAATTTGGTCGAACGGATGACAACTGTCATCCACCTTGAACAACGTTTTCAAATACGCTTTTATACATAAACAGCACTCTAACTCGGAGTCTAAACCGTTACTGTCCTTCACTAGACTAAACAAAGGAAAGGTAGATAGCCGCTCAAGGACGTCACTGTTGCCAAACCCCTTATAACAACAAAACAAATTTCCCTGATGACAATAGTCATCCGCGCGACTACCGGAGTGTTAAGGGGTTGTCATGTATTTCTCATGTAGACAGTGTTTGTTCAAGAGTCTCTTCTGGAATTTTTGCATTGCGAAGGCAAAATATTGTCCCACCCAAATTTTAGTGACGGCCTACTACGGCCTGATCTTTCCCCATCTTTCCTATGGCATTGCCCTTTGGGGTGGATGCTCAAAGAAGGATTTTTTTATAGTGTTCTGGCTGCAAAAAAGAGCAGTTCGTTTGATACTTAAGCTAAAGCAGAGAGATCCATGTAAGCCAGGTTTCATAGAACTGGGGCTGTTAAACCTACCCTGCCTCTACATATTAGAAGCAGCAATGTTTAGTCTGTCCAAATGCAGCCTCACATGGGGCAGTGACTTACATACCCACAACACCAGGGGCAGGGGCAACACAGAACGATTGTTAACGAACGCCTACCCTCACTGACAGGGGCCGTGTTTGATAATGGACTCCCAGTTGAAATTAAACTTGCTCCAACTGCGCAGGCCTGCAAGGCTAGGTTAAAGTGCCACCTTGTGTCTCGAGCTTACTACTCTGTGGGTGAGTATCTTTCCAGTCGTTATAGGCAAGCTTACTCTTGGCGCAGAGAATGATTCAGCTGTGTGAAGGGAGGGAAAATCATGAATTAATTTCATAAATGGGTGGGTGAATGAGGTAAACAATCTGTATATCCGAAAGAGGTATAAATGCGTTTTGCACGCTACAATGTTAGACATTGTAAATAATTGACCCATTGTATGTAACAATTTTGTTATCGATGCAATAATGATATTACTCAACTGTTTTTCAAAAGTTGATGATGCAATCCCTTTAAAAGATAAAACTGGTAAAACTGTTGTCGCAGCTATGGAGTTGATAATTAAAAGAGGGAATATTTTGATAAAACATTTACAGACCGATGATGGTAAAGAATATTTTAACAAGTTCTTTTCAGACTTGATGAAAAGGTATAATATAAACCATTTTTCCACCAAATCAGAAAAATGGACGCAATTATTGAAAGGTTTAATAGAACGTTAAAAGCATCAATGTATAGATTGTTTTCAAACAGAGGCACACACGTTTGGTTTGATATACTACCACAATTAATCAAAGAATAAAATAACAGGTTTCATAGTGGTATTGGTATGAAACCAATTGCATTTGGGAGAAATAGTAAAAATTTAGTTCTGCAACAAATGTTAAAAATACAAGACCTAAGAAGGAGAAAAGAAAACCTAAAGTATTTAATGTGGGAGATAAAGTTCATATTAGCAAATACAAAGGTGTATTCAGTAAGAAGTATTTACCGAATTGGACATATGAAGTGTTTACAGTTTATAGAGTACAACCTACCGTTCCTGAAACGTATATTTTAAAGGATAACAAGGGTGAACTCTTACAAGGAGGTTTCTATGGACAGGAATTAATGGAGTCTTTCGTTGGCGATATTTACTTAGTTGAAAAGGTGTTAAAAAATAAAAGAGACAAAGTACTCGTCCGTTGGTTAGGATTTAATAAAAATTATTACACTTGAATAGATAAAAAGGATCTGTTGTAGCATATAAATACCAGTCTAATATGAATTTTTGAAGAAGATGGAGATAGTTCATTTCAAAGATCGTTTTAATATAAATAACA
This sequence comes from Stictocephala bisonia, assembly GCA_035578905.1. NCBI lineage: Eukaryota > Metazoa > Arthropoda > Insecta > Hemiptera > Membracidae > Stictocephala > Stictocephala bisonia. The sequence goes on from JAQJVL010000794.1 coordinate 20,308, forward strand.
TAGACAATTTAACAGTAGATAAAGTACGAAGTGTAGATAGAAAGCACTGTGCACTGCTACCGGATACAGTAAGGTGCATAGTCAGTGGACCATCCAATTGTGGTAAGGCCAATGTTGTGTTTAACCTGATTACAAACCCTAACAGGCTTAGATTTAATAATTTATAAGTTTTCTGTAAGTCCTTACACCAACCGAAATACCAATTATTGCGTAAAATAATTTCTGAAATACCCGAAGTAAGTTTTTTTCAGTATGATGAAAATGAGAAAATAATGTGACCCACTCAATGGCAACCTTACTAAGTTTTCATATTTAATAATGTGTCTTGTGAAAATCATGATACAATTAGAAATTATTTCGCTATGGGTAGACATAATTATATAGATAGTATTTACATTGGCCAAACATACAGCAAAATACCTGAAGAGCTTATTCGTGATACTGTTAATCTTCTGTTATTGTTTAAACAAGATGATACCAACCAAAAAAATGTATACAACGATCATGTAGGTGTAGACTTGCTTTATAGTAATTTTAAATCATTATGTGCAAAAGCATGGGAGCAAAACAATGGGTTTGTGGTAATGGATAAGGATAGTGCACTCAAAAATTGACGAAACGGTCTCGGATTTGACCGTTTTACAATAATACATTGAGGATGCGTTCCAGTTATCCATTTGCAACCGAATAACCCTGCTGTCAACATGGGTGAACAAGAAAGGTTGTCAAAGGAGATTAAGTCATTAAGTGTCTGTATAGGAAGAGATTTTAAAGTAGGTATAAGCGAAAGAGACAAATATTTGGAAACAACGTTTAAACCTGTTATAGAAAAATTAAGGGAGTTGGTAAAAACGGTGAATAGTTTTCTCTCTCCTACAGAAAGTGATCTAATATTGCCGGTTGCTAAATTTGAAACGCAAGAATTTGGTGATGATAGTCATACTCAAAGTCAAGATGTATCGAAAGTATCAGGTGTTTCTGAAACAACTAGTGGTGAAGAATATCAGGACATCACAGAAGAGGCAAGCGCACCTTTGTCCAGCACTCTTGTAAAATCTTGTAAAGAAAATTAAAATGAAACAGCAAATCCTTCAAATATTAGTGAGTTGGGAATAGAAATGCCACCATTTTGGTTTTTAGGTAGAATGTATTTACTAAAAATGCTGCATTAATACCTACAACTAGGAAATATCATGTTTACGGCACAATACTTGAAGGAAACGGTGTAATGATTCGATGTATCCCGTTAAATGTGGATGAAAAAGATAATATCTTTTAGAAATAAAATATTTAAGGGGACACGAGGGTTATTTGAATTGATATTCAAAAATAAGCCTGCGAATTACACAAGATTGGATTTGTTAAAATTTAAACATGCAGACTAAGTAATGCACATTGAAAATCATATTCACCAGATGCGTTAATGCATAAGAATACTTCAATTAAATATAAAAATATTATTTCTCATTTATTTCCTCTAAATGTATTCACTTAAAAAGAAGAGCAAACGTCTGCTGCTGAAATAAATATCTTGCATAAAAAAAGGAAAACTGCAACTGGTGAGGGTTTGTTTAAAGATATGTACAGTACAAACATTATTTATTACGACAATGTTAACAAATTTGTTACACACATGATGTTGTTACATGAAGCGATCGAGGCTGGTCATACAGGTTTAGAAAATGAATGGGTAGCCTTAACTACAGAACTTAAAAATAAGGGTGTTATAGAATAATACCTATAAATTCTCCGTACTACTGCAAACTTTGTTAGTCTGCTAATAAAAAGCGACATGAAAACACAGAAGGGAATCAGTCGTGATAGAGAGCTTGCAAAGAGAGGTGGAGGTGTACTGTCTTCAACACTATCCTTTATAGCAAATCCACTAAATTATTTTCCGATCGGGAGAATGGTAAACTCTGCGATATACGCCTTACCTGTTGAACTTCATTTACAAGGAGATTATTTATATTGTGGTCCTGGAACGAAACTAAAGAAAATACTAGCAAGAGGAGATCCTGAAATTAAAAAATTGGATCAAGCGTGTAAAGAACACGATATAGCGTACTCAAAATATAGTGATTCTGCTAACAGATTGGTGGCTGATAAAATTCTAGCTGAAAATGCGTGAAACAGAGTAAAATCCGTTGACGCAAGTGTTGGTGAAAGAGCAGAGGCTTTAGTGGTTACGGCAGCAATGAAAGGTAAAACAGCAGTCGGAGGTGGTAAAAGGAGAGCACTACAACATCCACGTAAGAAAATAGGAAGAGGATTGAAAAGAGGATTAAAATATCGAAATAAGAAAAACAGAAATATTTGAAAAACTACATTATGGTCTATGTTAAAAAAGGGTGAAGGGTTATACTTAAAACCTTACCGTGTGTACTAAATAAGGAAAATAAACTTATATTACCAAACAAAGCCTTAACCAAAACGAATCTTCTGCGATTAGCTGCTTGTCTAAAAATACCATTTCTTAAAGGTGTTTTCATGAAATATAATCTCCCAAAACATATTAAACAGAAAGAAACTGGTGTTGTAAACTTGGATAAAATTGATAGACCTGGAAGGCATTGGTTTAGTTATAAAAGACGTAATAAAACAGCGTTTTATTTTTATAGCTTCGGGAATCTCCCTCCGCCTAAAAACTTCTACGTTATTTTAATTCAGTCAATCACGTATTTTACAGCTATAAACAACAACAGCCCTTGGATACATCGATGTGCGGACATTTATGTTTAGAATTTTTAGCTACAAGTGTTATCAACTGTGAGATGTCTTTATATATAGTTTCTTTTACTGGAAACTCATCCACATTACGGAGTGTGGTATTTCCAGTATTACGATTGCAAAAAGGAAAACTTTAATAATAAACTTCATTATTCTAAAAGTGTTGATAAAAATGGAAAATTATTAAATGGAGATGAAATAACTCTACCAACAGGTTCATATGAAATAGATGATATAAACAGAATGATACAAAACCATGTAGGAAAAGACAATATACTTATCAAAGTTACCAACAACACTTTAAAAACTGATATAAAATTAAAGTATTACATAGATTTAGCAAACCTTATCCGATTATTGATATTTTAGGTTTTCCTAAAACAATGAATATATTGAAACCTAATGAAACTCACTCTGTTGAAAATACTACAAACAATATAAAGGTAAACACTATAAACGTTACATGCAACATTGTCCATGGATCTTATAGAAATGGAGAAAATAGCCACATATTGCATACATTTTATTCATCAGTACCACCTGGATTTAAAATAATGGATAAACCTAATAACCTAGTGTATTTACCTCTGAACACCAGTTACGTTTTAGACATAGTGGTGGACATATTGGATCAAGACGGAACCCCTATTAATTTCAGAGGAGAAACTATAACAGTTAGGCTCCATTTGAAAACCAGTGTGAAAAGGATGGGATTTTATTTTAAAAAGAAAACATCAAAGAGTAAGGAGCTTAGTAGCTCATTAGCAGCTGTCGAGTTAACAAGTGATAATCGTTATTTCTAGAAAACTTAGGTTTTAAGATTAATGAGAATAGGGTATTTCTGACAGTAATAAACCCACTCTCGGGCCTCTTCAGCTTTATAATTCAAGATGGCGGCCACCTTCGGGCATCTTTGGGTCACGTGACTCAGTCCTACCAACCCTGTGGGAATTTTCCTTCCAATAAATTCCCACAAATTCCCTATTTTCCCTTAAATTGCATTGTTATACTATATAAAATGCACTTTTTTCCAATATGGTGGCCTTTCCCTTGTTATACTATATAAAATGCACATTTTCCCAAGATAGCGGCTTTTTATATATGTACTATAATAAATGCTTTCGGGTACTTCCGGCGACCGTCGGCTACCTTGCATCCGTCGGCTACCAGTCTGGCGCGCATGCGCGGGGACTTTACGATTGGGCTACATTAAACAGCTGTACTTTGTGGTTAATTTCATATATACACTATAACAAATGCAATATTGCATATATACACTATAACAATTTAATACTTTATGTGCCAGAACACAACTACACAGACCGTATGACAGGCGTGGCTGACGTCATCGTTCATGATTGACCTTGACGCACACCTGAATACGTTTAAAGACAGCTCATAACTCTTGATTGCAATCGCACCTGATTGGTTCCCCCTCCCCCTCCCCTCCCCATTCTCACATGCGCTGATAGTCTACCTAATTAAATTATTTTTTTACTTAGTTTTTCTAATTTTTTTGATAAATACACTGTTAACCTAACTGTTAACATGCACCCTAACTTTCGGGACTCCAACTCATCTACGGTTTCCTTAATACGTATAACATACATCGTTTCCTACCTATACCCTCATATACTTCCGTTAAAAATATCCAATATCACGGTTGATTTCAACCGGCTATCATTGGGTATCCTCAAGTCCCTACTTAACACTCTTATGCTAGGCAACCCGCAATACACGTTTTATTTAAAAATTAAGGAGCAGCTATTATTTGTATTAATTATTTACTTATTTAATACACTATTAATTTTAGAGTCCTGCAACTACCTTCAGCTACCCCCCTCCCATCTACCTGCCGGTTAACTTCGTATGGATACCTTATCTCGTCTAATATCAAACACACCCGGCATCCTCTAGTCAGGCGTACTTAACACACTAGCTATATTTAGATACTTCCAGTTAACTTCGCACGCTCTTACCCTAGAGCCCTCATGCCTTGAAATCCGAAGTCCGAAGATGTTCGGACTATCCAACCTAAATTACTTTAAATATTATTTAACTGTACATACGAAGTCTACTCATGACCGGGCTTTATCGCTGCTATCACATCCGCTTCCATTACTACAAGCTTTGCTTTACATCTTAGTATAATATGTTTGCCTTCATTAGCCTAACTATCGTCATGTACTATAACAATTTCCTATTTTCGCCCCCGTTCAGCTACCTTTGCGTGCGTGTACTGTAACAAATGCATACTCTTTACCTAGATATTCTTGGCCAGCTTCAAACATATGCAATAAAAAACATCTAATATCGGCTACTTTCAGTCACTTTCACTATCAATTATGTGGACTCCCCCCCTACCTCACTTCCTATCCACGTTTAATACACCGTTTAATAAGGTCCCATCAGTCACATAGTAAATACACTCTCAAATACAAGATGGAGACTTATTATGCGTTGGTTGCGCATTGCTGTAACCCAGCTACTTGGGGACAAAATGTTTAAGAGATTTAGGCGATCGGTTCCATGCTCGGTCCTCTTAATATAGACATGACGTCCACTAAATTGTTGCCATCGACGTGGACATTACTAGAGAAGTCTGGAATGTCCATGCTGGAAGGTAGTCAGGGTTCGGATGTTGTGTAGAAAATCAGAACAATACTACGTGGTTCAGATTCCACGTAAAGCTGTAGGTCCCTTACTTGCCCTAGTTGTTGGGATCTTAATGAATAGTTCCTTCTAGGGAATAGTCAACCTTAGTTAGTAACAATGACCAAACTCATTCATACTCGTTAATTAAAAATATGTATAAAGCCTCAGCTAACTACTATGAATCTCTAATAGGTTGTAAATTTCATTTCATATAAAGAAATTATTTTAATAAATTGAAAAACCAGTTACTCACTTTCTTAGTCACAAGAAGCATATAAGTTTTCAGTTGTTGACAATTAATTAAATAATGATAACACACTATAATCACAATCAAACAACTTATGGATTCAATATTGAATGATAATTGTATAAATATTAGGGAAGAACAAAATTTAAATTATTTGGATTATTACAGACAGGGACTCTTGATACTGTGATATCTCCTTGATTAAGATTGTCCCCCCTCCCACCACCACCTACACAATTTGTCTTCAAATGTCTGTTATTTTCCAGCTGTCAATCACTAAATGTAAACAACTGCTATATTAATGATGTACAGATGGCACAGCCTAAGCTTGCTCACAACCGTTTTCACAACGTAGAACCGTCCGACTAAAGCCTAGGAAATATTTTACATAATCCTTAAACAAACATTAAGTTTTAATTTATTATTTAATAATATTATGTAATGATCAAACAGATGTTACAAAAAACTTTTTCTATATACTTTTAAAATGTCAAAACCATACGTTATTTGTTCATTTAATTGACATTATTTAAATAAATAAGAAACATATTTATTTAACACTATTTAAATGTTCCTTTTAGTAAATAGTCAATGATGTTTATTAGAAATATCTTGTTGGCATAGTTAACAGAAATAAGTTGCCAAACAGACGATTAAGAAACAGTAACATTAATTGCGATGAATTAAATGTACATGTTATATTTACAAATAAAATGAATACAAAATGATTAGTTATTGGTGCATTTCTTTTACGTTGGTATCAAATATTTTCTAGTTTTCAATCACCTAATCTATAAAATGGTTTTAGTAAAGTACCCCTACCCTGTTCCGCTTCTAACCTCTTCTCATGCGCACCTTAAGGCTGCGTTAACTACTGTTTTTAATAACTGGTTGTTCTGAGATAGCATTTAAATCATAAAATAAAATTGATTTTATAAAATTTGGCATTGTTAAATTAACTAAGTTATAAATATTATTGCGTAATTTATTGTTTCAGGAAAATAATTAATGGGAAATATTAAAATGACTACACAAAAAACAGCGAAAGAAATAGTTTCAAAATTAGCTCTTTTATTACAACGAGGGCACAATCCAAAAATAAGAATATTAGCATAAATTAATCTCTATTTCAAAAATATTAATCTGCTACAAAAGAAAACTCCATAGGCAGACATTTACTAAAGGGCCTGGATGTCTGCATTAAACAAACACCACCTCAATCAGAAGAAAATCCTCTCGACGCTGATGATTTCCTCCCTGCAGTGGTGACATGCAGTGATCCTAGGGCGACACCTAGGACACACTAAATGATGGCAGGGAAGCATTAGCAATGTAGGGAGGTACTCCAGGCAGACTGCACATCGCACAACCCTCGCTGGCTTAACGGTGGCTCGTCGTCTAGTTCGCACCGAAACACAAAATAAATAAATGTGAGTAGACAATACGTGGAGGAGCTAGACCCACTCTCAGACATTTCGGCTCTCAGATTCAAGATTGAGACCACCTTCGGGCATCTTCGGGTCACGTGACCCAGGATGTTGGCCAGCCCGCAGTGCTTCCAACTCTGTGGGAATTTCCCCTCCCTAAATTTCCCTCTCCAAATTCCCTTGTTATACTATATAACATGCACTTTTTTCCAAGATGGTGGTCTTTTATATATGTACTATAACAAATGCTTTCGGGTACTTCCAGCGACCGTCGGCTACCGGTCTGGTGCGCATGCGCGTGGACTTTACCATTGTGCTACATTAAACAACTGTACTCTGCATCTTGCTACCAGCACTCCTAGCAGCGAAACAAATATATATATATATATATATATACTAAACAAATTAGACAAAAAGCTATCAACCACCTGTGTTCCAGTGGTTAACGTACCCGACACCAAACCTAAGTACTCTGTGAATTTTCGTAAGTATCAGTCCCAGTAGTATTCAGAGTATTGAATATCTAAAGAGTCAGCTGCGGAACCACTCGGAACCACTCGGACACAAGTATGTTTTTTAACACATATCACTAACATGCAACTAATTGACTCCAATTTCCACACCACCCATGAGGTAGGGTCTCGGCGCGTTTGGAGTATCAATAGTGGGCTCCTTAGCCTAGAGTCCTATCCCACAAAAAAAGCCTATCCTAAAATAAAAAAACAAAATAAAAGTAAAAATGAACAATTACTCTACATACACAATAAAAAAATTAAAGTAAAATAAAAAAAAAAAACAATCGCCACCTCAATCAGAAGAAAATCCTCTCGACGCTTTATGATTTCCTCCCTGCAGAGGTGACATGCAGTGATCCTAGGGTGACACCTAGAACACACTACATGATGTCAGGGAATCATTAGTAGCGTCGGGAGGTTCTCCAGGCAGACTGCACATTGCACGGTCCTTGTCTGGCTTAACGGTGGCTCGTCGTCGTCTAATTCGCAGTGAAACATAAAATAAATAATGTAATACCGAAAATACACACACAAAAAACATAAACAAAAGCAAATATATGAATTAAAATGTTACTAACAATTACAGCATAGCTGGTTGATAACTGCGATTGTCAACTAGTCGATGGTTGTGGCTCACCGTTCTGTAAATAAAAAAATTAATTTGTGTTAAGATTTGTTTGATTAGAGGTTTTCCTAAAAATATATATTTTTATGAAATTAAACCTACAAAGTAGATTGAGGTGGTCCACCGCTCGTTACGCCATTAGCAAGACAGGTCGTTGTATGTCGGTGGTGACGGGCTGGGTTGCTTGTAGGTCCACTTCAATGAATCATCGTCGGAGCTCTGAAAATGATAATCATTGTTACAACACGAAATTATGTATGTTTACTACTAAAAATTCGTTCAAAATACTTTAACTTACCCCACTTTGGCTTCCCAGTCCACTTCAACCTCTCGCACCATCATCCTGAGAAAAAAAATTACTTTTGATTAATTTATTATATATTATTTATTTAGTAAATTCCAATAGGATAATATGCTAATCTGCTCGCGCCAAGTGATGGCAAAAATAAACCGTCTGTTGGACAAGAAGTCGGCTATTGTGTCTATACTCTTCCTGAAACAATCGAATTAGCTATTTTTAATTTAAAACAGTAATATTCTATTTTGATTTTTAATTTATAGAAAGCAAAATAGCACGTCAATTTCCTCAGTCAGTGGTGTTCGGCCAGCCAGTTGTTGTAGAGAGGTTGGGTCATTCTGAAACAATTTAAGCTACATAATAAATTTAAAAAACCTAATATACTTGAAAAATTAAACATCTTTACAAATGCGTACGTCGAACATTTCGACGATCTCGTTCCCTCTCGGGAACCATCGTAGTGGTAGTGGATTGGCTCGAGTCTGAAAATCCACACACATTTACCTTAACACAGTCGAAATAAACTTGTTAATATTTAAATCAAACAAAGGAATTGTACTTACTAGATTGGCCAGTGTGGTGTCTTCATCACTGTTGATGGCAGCCACCATAGATAGGAGGGTAGAGAAGACGATGAAGTTCATAGTGGCAAAGATGTACACTGGAGAACTGATGTTGTGCAGTATCGCAACTTGCATTTCATCAAACTGCAGTTCAGTTTAATTGGTTTAATTCCCACCACTTGCAAGCATGCGCATGGGTCGCCCTACCCATTACGTCATCCCTGCTCCTTTCAATGCACATTCTACATGTTCGGTTCACATGAAATGGAACGGTCTCCAGATACTCTGTTCAACCTAGCTGCCGTGAAGGTAATGGCAATGTATAAAAAAGGGTCCAAAATCACTCAGCTACCCCTGCCCAATTCCATCAAGGTGACGCTTCAGCAGAGGATGGAGGAAGCTAACCTCTTGTGGGAACAAATATTCTTAGGTTTTAAGTACAGGCTAAAGACCTTCCAGCATTGGTCTCCTTCGGGAACACACGCCAGAAGAGCTCCGTACGTCCAAGAGTTGACCGAGGAAGGCTTTTTCTGTATCGGTGGTTACAAAGTTATGTGTCCCCATTTTGGCTTTGAAATGGATGATAGGGACCTCCTAAGTCTACACTACCCCCCAGAACCAGTATAGAGTGCTGGTACATCGGTTATAGTCGTCACAGCACCTCTAAAAGAATAAATCGAAACAAAAGACCTAGAGTGCCCTTAGTATAAGGTATACTACGCTACAAACGGTCCTATTCAGGGCCCAAAAAATATTGATATATAGCATTAAGTTGTAGGGAACCCAGACGTTAAGTTTTTTTGATTGTTCCTTTTTTATTTATTTTTTTTATTTATTTTTTAATTTTATTTTGTTAACTGATCCAGTTTCCACACAACCCAAGAAGTAGGATCTTGGTGAGTTAGGAGAATTTTAAGTGCCTCCTTCTCCAGTAGACTTATGCACGATTTAAGGATCTTAAAGATCCTTAAGCAGATACTCTGCTTCCTACTGAATAGGTGTTCATTTAATATACGGTTCTTTTATTCCTCTGAACTCGCAAAACATTCTCCGAAAATATTTGTCTCTAATAAAACTGACTTTGTCATATATAAGATATATTAGAATGTTATATATCAGTTCTAATGGTAGCTTGTTAATGAGCATATCCAGCGACTGGTTGTCGGAGGTCATTATCAACACACAGCAACCACAGAGCAAGTGAGGAGGCTAACTCAGTTTTCACCCCACCTATGAGGTAGGGTCTCGGCGTGCTTTTTACAATAGTGAGTTTCCACAGTGTAGACCTAGTCTCACTAGTCGCATTGTTTATTGTAACTTGCCCCCATGGCACAGTGCATTTCTACTCTTAATCCTTCTATACTATCAGATCCAAATGTGTCTTTTTTCTGATACCTTTTGTAAGTAGTTTTACGGAACTTGCCAAAATGTAAGACTATCATGTCTCTCCTCCACCTAAAAGATTTTGTGATAAAAGCCCATTCGTGTTCAGTGCAACCACAACCGAGTGCAGAGACATCTTTGAGTGCAATTTTGTAGACATTCTGAGTATCCACTTACCTTCAATATAATTGTTAGTTTTATCTTATATATAATAAGATTTAAGATAAAAATATCCTATATTCCCTTAAGTTCTTTTCCGATGAACCAATCATTGGTGCTAAAATATTTAAACATATAAACATTAAAACATTTTTTCAAACATAAAATTAGAAAAATAATGCAATTTTTATACATTTTGACTAAAAAGTGGAAATAATTATTCCCAGAAAAAAGCTGGAGCTGAAATAGCTCAACATAATAATTACAAAACTGTGTGATACAGTTTTTTATTAAGAGATTCTAAGAAGAGTTCTTTACAAGTCATTAACGACAGAGAAACTAATGAATGTTAAATGATCATTACAAATTGACAGGTGTTCGTATTATTCTTGCTGATTGCTTGACAAATTCATGATTTGTTTGGTACCATATTCCCAGCTCCCTACGTACAGTTCATTCGCCATCATGAAGGCCTTCAATACTTTTGTTCTTTGTGCATTCATTGTATGTAATGTATATAGGCCCTTACCCTCCCTCACATTAGTTATGAACAGTTTTGAAGTAAGACTATTTGTTTTATATTTCCATTTAGTAAAAGAGAGGTTGACTTCATTTACAATAAAATATGACTTTTGTAATATATGGGCAGAACAAAATGGTCTACTTTTGAAATATAAAAAATATCTGAGTTAATTAACTGTTTTAATTAGTTAATAACTGTTCAGAACTTTTTTACTAATTAATTTTAATGGCTTAACAATGCAAAATTCAACTAAGATATTTTAGTATGTAATAATAATTACTAATTTTTACACCTTTTTGTGATATCAAGACACTGAAAATAAATGTTAAGTAAAATTATGGCAAACTACAACGAAATTCCTAAAATAATTATAAAATATACAAAACTTGACTCTTTAAAAAATCAGGAAAATATGTATCAATATTGGAGAATATATTTAAATGCTTGATCACTATAATAAAGATAAAATTGTTTTAAATGTATTACTGATCTTTCATGAAATGTTTTAAGTATTAAGAATTATATGACAGAATTTAAGCTGCAATTATTATCAGAGTAGGGTATTACAAAAATGTGCTATCAATGTGGATATGAAGATATTTACTACTTCCAGCCTGATCCTAACTTCAGGTGAAGAAACGCAAATTTAAAACATAGCGATAACCAGAAGTTTTGTTCTAGTTAATATTGTAGATAGTAAATTGAGACGGTTGTCACCAGAAAAATATAGATTCTAGTTAAGACTTATGATTGTCAGATTTTAATTAACTATTTTTTCATGTTTATTATCAGAAAATAAGACTAATATTGTTAAATAAAAAATATTTGAAATTATTATTAATAGAAAGTGTCAAAATAAAACAGACACTCTCTACTGTAGTAAAGATACTGTGAATAACTTTCCTTCGCTAAATGTAAACTTATGGTGCTGTTATTAGATCAGTACTTTGTAGTTACTTAATATGATTTGGAAATAATACTTTTTCAGACTAAATTATAAAAAAAATTGTTAAGGGTTATGGGATACTCCATGGCTTCTTTTTTTGTAGGGTACTCCAATACCCTCAGAACTTCCTACAGACCTAGAAGTCTATGAAGCACCACTCACAAAAACAAGGGTCATATCACTGGAATTCTTATGGAATGGAGAAGTTAGGTACAAGTGTTCCAGTTCTCCATGTAAAAACCAATAAAAGGGTATTTCTCCCCACTACTTACTTTAAAATTCCCTTTAACTACTTTATTAAGGGTAATACAATACAAATCCCGTATTCATACCAATTCTTATAATTAATAGATTTGTTTTATTCTTCTTCTTTTATTGGTAATTATTAAATATTTTATATTTTACACAGTATATCAATTCATATAAATGACATTAACTCCTGATATTCAACGAACGTACAATGCTAAGATGTATTAATAAGGTACTATTTAGCGTGATATTACCTGCTTTATGTCCTGAAACATAAACATCTTAATAACATATAATAAATTAATAAACATATATATTAAATAATAATAGATTAGTAAACAAAGTATTAGTAAACATATCTTAAAAAACATAAAAATCTTAATAAAGACCAATATTTCTATGAGCTTATTAAACAGGTTGATTGAAAATAAACAACTTTAGATTATCTACCAGGTTCATTTTATTGGCGACTGTTAGTGGCCTATACCAGTGGGGAGTAGTAAAGGGTAGTAAATGATGTTCTGCATATAGCTTATCATCCAAGTTACTGGAGAGAATCGTTTGCTATACAGTAGAACCTCGTACAACTAATCTGAAGGGGATTGCAAAATATTCATGTTATCACGGTATTCGTAACATACATTCAATCATAGTTAATGGTACTGAACACACTTTAGAATAAAACTAAACTGAACTATATCTGTAATGTATAATGCCATCTGAAATTTCAGAAGTTGCGACAAACTGAAGTTAAGTTTTCCTGTTTTGACAAGAATTAATTAAAAATATAAATTCGTATAAGTGAAGTTTGTGGCATGAGAATTTGTCTTATAAAGGTCAAACTCGTGGTATAGAGATGTTTGGTTCTTGATCTTCATGATATAATGGTTTCCCATTGTTTTGAAAATCAAACAAAATTTGTGTTATTGAGGGTCCTTAAAATTCGAGTTATAAATTTACATTGAGTGTTATAAGAGGTTCAAGGGTATTTAAACAATTCGTGCTATGAGAATTTCGTGCTATTGAGGTTGGTTCTGCTGAGGTTCTTGCTATAAAGACTCCACTGTATAACTATAAGCTTCATGCTACACTTAAGTTTTATAAATAACTTGTCCCACAAGTAAAACATTGACAAGAAAACATACCAAGGCAGAGCTTACTGAGTCCTACCCATAAATTATATGCTTAGGTAGGACCAGAGATCAACTAGGTCTATTCAGGCATCCCTTTTTATTTTCCATGCAGCTTTTTAACAAAGGCATATCTGGCTGTTTGTTGCGTTACATTCTTACATATGAGATGCCGACACAACGTTGTGTGTATTTTAAGGCAAATATGAATAATGATATAGATATAGGATGATTGTGGATGGAGTAGTTCTCTCTGTTAGTACGATACACCTAGTGGCGTGCGGAATTTTACAACCATATTCTAACATTTTAAAGTAAATCTGTGTGTAGTTAAAACCACCGTGATCTGTTTCAAGAGTAGAACCAAATATATCGGGGAACGGTCTTAATCTTGAAATCATATTTTGAGGCTGTCGAACCGTACAGTTTAACATGTTCTTGTTTTTATGGTGGGTGGGTAGTTCTCTAGGAGTTTTGTCTGTAGGATGAGTGGTGGGTGTAGAGAGTGTCCTATGGAATCGTGTGTGCAGATGTAGGTGGGTGGACCGTTAAGTCATGCTTGTATGGTGTGTGGTTGGTCTTGTATGTAAATAGGTGGTATATATAAAGTTTTGTTTTTGTAGGTGGTCAAGTCGTATGTTTGGTAGGTAGGTTGTTAATGAATGTTGTGAGTCAATCTAAGGTTTTATGTAATGGGTAGTTACGTAGTCTATCGAGAGTACTGCGTTTGTGTTGAGTAGGTAGTGATCAATGTAGATTGTTAAGTAGGTGGTCTATCAAATGTTATATGTGTAGGTAATGTGGGTATTCTATCAAGAATGATCAAGTTAGTGAGGGGTCAGTCAATAGGCTTTTATGTTAGGAATGTGTTCTATCAAGGTATGGGGAGGGGGTCTATCAAGAAATATGTGTGTTTGGTAAGTAGATTCTCCATGTGTATGTTCTTGGGTCTCCCGAAGTAGTGTATATACATTTTATGAGCGAGTATATGCAAGTATTACAACCAAAAGGAACCAAACTTTCTTACTGTTTATGCCAAAGTTTCTACAATAGACAAATTTCAACTAACTATTCGATTATTTGTTTAATATATAGATGCAAAGAATCATTAGCACCAAGTTTTGTTAAAATCAGGCTTAAAATTTGAACATTGTAGAGAATTTATTCCTATTGGCTAATTACACTTTGCCAACTGTTTGGAGTAAATGTAAAGCCAATTAAATAATTATGTAGGTTAAACAATTAATTTACAAGTGTTACATCAGTTTTGTACGTTGTTTAGAGCTTAAACTAAGTTTATAAAGGTTCTATAAGAGTATTTTAAAGGATTTTTTAAATGTTTTGAATAATTTTTTTTAGTTTTTATCCAACAAATACGATTGTTATGGCACTGAATTTTAATACTTTTAGGGAATTATAACATATTTTGTACAAAAATATCCTTATTTATGGAATTTTAATTGGTTTGGAGAGTACTTTCCTTTTATTTTGGTAGTTCTTCCTTGATTTGAGACATTTTTCAACAATTATGTTTCATGTAAAATAGTATGTATCTTTGATTTTGTCTTACTTTTGGACAGAATTTACTCTTCTTGTAAAAAGTTTTACCATATCTTACTTAGATCACTTCCTGATTCTGTACCATGCCTTTTCCATTATCTTTCTCGCAGACTTTATTAATGTGGTTGTCTTTGATTGGTATTTTAACCAGTTTTTCCACGGTGAGTATTTAATTCCTCACTACCCTCAAGTAAGCTGAAGGCAAAACTGAAGGGCATTGCCCAATTCTCATGGGACGCACCCGATGGAAGACTGGTATCCCAACATGGGTATTTTAGTGTAATGGGCTCCTTCCCCACCCATTACGGTGATAGCCTTCCAACAAAATGCTACCTCCCAGCATTATTTAGTTTTTTTACTACTTGTTTGGGTCTCTCTGTAAGTAAAGACATCACTTTACTTAGTGAAGCCTACCCGTTCAGACTTACAAAGTATTTTTATATACACATTTGTTTTTATTTATTTATTTTTTGTTTGTTTTAAGTGTTAGGAAAATTATTGTTTAATATGCTTTATTTATAGTCAATGGACGTATGTAGAGTTATTATTGTAAAGGCGAACTGAATACTTTTACTTGATAAAGTTTACTATTTCAGTGTGACTTAATAAAAACTTGTATTGGGTGTAGTGTTGTAAGCACTCTACTTGGAGGTAATATGTTGATGAGAATGTAGGTAATATGTTGTTAACTTTACTTTGTGACTTTAAAAGCACACACAATGTGTGTATGAATGTAATTTGATAAGGTATTAAGCTATAAATTTAATACATATTGTTTAAAAATCTACCTAAACTAAAAATTATTAGAAAATATGGTATAATTTTAATGTTAAGATCTCTCATTATTACACATAAGATTTTTTTTTTTAACTTCACTCGCCAGTTGACATGGGCCTACAGGCCTCTGCGTCAACTTTATTCAACGAGTGAAGTACCGACCGTTGGCTCAGTGGGGATTCGAACCTTGGACCTTGCCCTCCGCAGTCCGAAGCCTTAGCCACTGAGCCACCACGCTGGCAAATGGATGTATTGTGTTAGCATGAAAAAGTAAGGTTTTAAAAGTACAATAGTGAACACAGATAAATTTAGGTTAGAGCAAGAGGCACCCCAAAAGGCGAAAAATCCGGCCGGAATACTGCTAGCCTTTTGCGTTCACTTGGTCAAAGGACTGTCCTAAAAACATTAGCCGCGCAAGTAGGTAAAATGGTCGGGAATGAGACTCAGGTCTCTATTGTATCATGGAAAATGAAGGCGCTACCTTTTAATTAATTATATATTTAAAAATGAAGGCGCTACCTGCAATACAGTTTTGAAATGCGGGACTTACCTACTAAAACATGAAGGGGCAATTCCTTTTATTTTATCTGTTTATAATTTGTAATACACTGTTAGCCTACCTATTTAAATTAATTTTTTTTAATTTTCCTCAATTTTTTAATAAATACACTGTTAGCCTACCTATTTAAATTAATTTTTTATTTAATTTTTCTCAGCTTTTTAATAAATACACTGTTAACCTAGCTTTATTATATAACATACACTGTTAGCCTACCTATTTAAATTAATTTTTTATTTAATTTTTCTCAACTTTTTAATAAATACACTGTTAACCTAGCTTCCTTATATAACTTTCTCTCTTAACTTACCTATGTTCCATGTACTCCCACTCATCTACGACTTCCTTTAACATACACCGTTACCTACCTATATTTACATTAAAACTATATAATCACGGTTAATTTCAACCGGCTATCATTGTGTATCCTCAAGTCTTTGATTTTACATACTTAACACTCTAGGCAACCTGCAATACACTTTTTTAATTAATTATTTATTCAGAATTGAAGGGGCAATTCTTTTTATTTTATCTGTTTATAATTTGTAATACACTGTTAGCCTAGCTATTTTAATTTATTTTTTATTAAATTGTTTCGAATTTTTTTTTTTTTTTAATTCCTTGTTAGCCAACCTTTAATATATAACACGTACTGTTAGCCTACCTATTTAAATTAATTTTTTATTTAATTTCTATCAATTTTTTAATAAATACACTGTTAATAAGCGCTCTTACCTTCGGGTACTGATATACGACTTCCTTTAAAATACATCGTTACTTAAGTATACTTATCTATCTAATTACGGTTGGGTACATACTTAACACTCTAGGCAACCCGCAATACACGTTTTAATTAAAAATCAAGGGGCAGCTATTATTTAATACACTGTTAACTTTTTGTTCCTTCAACTACCATCTACCTTCACCTTAACTTCACATCAAACACACCCGGCATCCTCCAAACGTAATACGCTAGCTTAACTTAACTTCGTACGCTCTTACCCTAGAGCCCTCATGCCTACCGGACTATCCAACCTAAATTACTTTAACTGTACTTACGAGGTCTACTGGTGGCCGGATTTTATCGGTCCGTTATTGGTCACAAGCTTCACATCTTAGTATAATATGTTTCCCTTCATTAACTATCAACTAACAATTTCCTATTTTCACCCACCTTTGCGTGCATGTACATGTTACCTAGGTTACATTACTTACTTTCAGTCACTTTCATTATAAATTCTGTGGACTCCTCCCTTACCTCACTTCCTATCCACGTTCCTATCCAGAACCCATCAGTCCCCCTACATAACGAAACTAACACACCCACCTTCACTTCCTATACTCAAACATTCCTTCCTTTGTACTACAGTGACACACAAGGACTAATTCACTACCATTTCAAAATCTGTATCTCACTACCTCTGCTCGGTGCACTGGCAGTCCAATAGTTCTCGCGCACCACGGGCTGACCTTTGAGGTCAGATTTATATTGTTTGTTATTAATCATTACCACATGGACACTACCATTGTACATAAACCACATGTTAACCTTTTTGAGGTCAAGTTTTGAGTCAAAAAATGAGGTCAAGTTTTTTTATACCAGTCTGAGGTCAGTTAGATATTATTTTCTTTACATGTTGAACAAATGAAGTACTATACCTATCTAGAGCTAAACAACACAATTAAAAGGAATACATCTAAAAAGAATTTTTTAAATAAAGATATTAGGTATGTTTTTGACTTTCAGTATTTGCATTTACTACATTCTCTGAAAGATATCTGAGTAAAAAATTGTATTTGGTAATGTGTGTTTTATTATAATTCGTTGTAATATTTACATTTTTCCATTCCAAATATCAGAAAAGTTCTAAAAACCATGCAACGCAAGTACTATCTGTACAGTTGTTTAGTAAATAGTTTAATAAGTTATATATGTATATATATATATATATATATATATATATATATATATATGTGTGTGTGTGTGTGTGTGTGTGTGTGTGTGTGTGTGTGTGTGTGTGTGTGTGTGTGTGTGTGTGTGTGTGTGTTTTATATGAAACCGAAGGCATAATTTAGTATTTTTCTCATGAAAAAATGTAGTTAATTAATGTATCTACTTGTACAAATGACGGGCCGTTGATGCCTTGTAGAATTGTGTTGTAGACTCGTAGTTTAGAAGTAGACATGTACTGTATATAGGCACCAGTAGTGTACCCGCAATACACGTTTTAATTAAAAATCAAGGGGCAGCTATTATTTAATACACTGTTAACTTTTTGTTCCTTCAACTACCATCTACCTTCAACTTAACTTCACATCAAACACACCCGGCATCCTCCAAACGTAATACGCTAGCATAACTTAACTTCGTACGCTCTTTCCCTAGAGCCCTCATGCCTACCGGACTATCCAACCTAAATTACTTTAACTGTACTTACGAGGTCTACTGGTGGCCGGACTTTATCGGTCCGTTATTGGTCACAAGCTTCACATCTTAGTATAATATGTTTCCCTTCATTAACTATCAACTAACAATTTCCTATTTTCACCCACCTTTGCGTGCATGTACATGTTACCTAGGTTACATTACTTACTTTCAGTCACTTTCATTATAAATTCTGTGGACTCCTCCCTTACCTCACTTCCTATCCACGTTCCTATCCAGAACCCATCAGTCCCCCTACATAACGAAACTAACACACCCACCTTCACTTCCTATACTCAAACATTCCTTCCTTTGTACTACAGTGACACACAAGGACTAATTCACTACCATTTCAAAATCTGTATCTCACTGCCTCTGCTCGGTGCACTAGCAGTCCAATAGTTCTCGCGCACCACGGGCTGACCTTTGAGGTCAGATTTATATTGTTTGTTATTAATCATTACCACATGGACACTACCATTGTACATAAACCACATGTTAACCTTTTTGAGGTCAAGTTTTGAGTCAGTTATGTGTTAAATTTTTCTCATGATTGTTCTAGTGATTTTATTTTTTACTATATTTTATGTAAAGCAGAGCATAGTATTTTCATGAATAATATTTTATGTATCAAAAAAGTTAGTTGACCTTTTTTTATTTTTGGTTTTGTAATTTATTTTGTCTGTGTATTAGTTGTTTTTTTCTGATGAATATAAACTTTTTAGTCTATTGAATTTTTTTCTTTTGGTTTTATATAAAAAAAGATAAAATTATAATTATATTCAAGCAAGAATTTTCTTTTTAAAAAAGAAAAAAAAATATGTCTCCTATTTCTAAAAATATATATTAGCTTTTAAGGTTGAAGTTTTGACGATTTTTAAACTTTTTGGGTAGTTAGTGATTCTACCATAATGTAGGTTACTATGAATACGGGTAAATCAGTATGGTAGCTACGTTTTTTTACTTAAGGCAAGTCTGAGTTCTTAGGGATTACTAAGAGCTCAACTTAAATGCCTACATGGAATGAATTTACTGAGCCTTTTTCCTTTTCAAGACCAAATCAATTTGAAATATCTGGTTTTATACTTTACAGAAAGTCATATCTGATTTGATCACTGTGCTTACTGAAAATATCTTGCACAGCAACCAAATTGATATATTCTTTAGTTGTGATTTACATTTATAAAATAAATCATATAAAGATTAGTGATTGGGTATTTTATATTTGGTTGGATATAAATAATATAATTTTAATATTCATTATTCAGTAACTGTACTGACATAGTTATGTAATTTCCATCATAATACCCATGTATTTTATCAGTAATACTCTGCTACACTAACAAATTATGTACAGAACTAATGTGGGTCTAACAGAACTGCAGGGTGTAAAGTAGTTGACCACTCATTTCACTTATGTTAGGTTGTAAGACCAACATTAATTATTCAGAAGGATCTCTCCTGTTAAACTCTAATCTAATCTATAAAGCTGTTTTGTTTTTTCCTACAGACGTGACCAATGGCCATTATGATTCATGTAAGTTCTTGTACGTTAGATTGGGCTGTGTGTGCCATGATCCGGTTTGCCGTTGCTTCCTGAAATCACTTGCATGAAATACTAACAAAAACACCATGCCTTATCTTTTTATAGCTTTTTTAGACTGTGGAAAATTTCAATTTTTAGTCTATTTGGCCAAATTTAATTTATTAGGTTAAATTTCCATATATTTGTTTTTTTATTCTTAATTTGCTTATTTTTCTTTAGCCCAAAATATTTTTTAGAATCATATAGCTATTTTATAATAGTTATATAGGATTATGTATGTCTCGTCATACTTTGTGTAACTTTTAATGGTTTTTAGGATGTATTGTTTTAATTACTTAGTTAATTTTATATTTAGTTAACATTTTTGGTGTTAACAGTTATGTATCTCTACTCATAACATATAGGCAGAGATTTCAAGTTGGGCAAGTTCAACAGGCATTTCATGGTTCTTCAAACACTGTCAACTAACTGTTTTCTTATATAAATTATATTAAATAAGCCAACACATTTCATAATTTTACAGATGTGGATGTAGTATAAATGTTGGAACAAAAATGTACAAATTTGATACTAAAAACTTACTGAAAACTTTTACTTTGTAAAATCCTACAATATTCAATTTTGAAAATGACAAATTATAATTTAAATAAAATAATGAATTTTTAACATTGGATTTTATATTAATTTTTCCAGTTTTTTTTTTTATAAAGAATATAAATGAAACATAAAAAAATGTTTTAGTAGTAAATGGATTCGTAGCCTTTCATATTAGCCTAGGCTCAAAAACAGTTTGCTTTAAATAATTAGCTATAGTTTTTTTAAGAAGTACTTACAAGTACACATATTACATTCAATAAAAGAAGTTTTAAAAACAGGTTTTTATTAACTAATTAATTAGTTGAATTAATAGTTTTTTTAGGATAATTTTAATGTGCTTTCACTCCTTTAAAGTGATTTGCCAATTAAATGTATTTCCTACCTACATGTTCAGGAGTACAACACACTATATTATGTAAACTATCATAAATTTTCTTTGCTGAGATTGCTTTTGTTGGTAACAAAACCCTAAGTGTTCCGCAGACAGAGCTGACAATTAACATGTCTTACACATTTTGCCTGCAGCTATTGCTCTGAACATTTTTTAAGAAAACTGTTCATTTTTATATATAAATTTAAAACTTTTAACTAACAACCATTGTCAGAGCAGAAGATCATTCTGGAGTTAAGTGTCAGAGAGGACTTCAAAATGTTAACTTTGCCCCTTAATTAAGGCATTTTTCTCTTTCAACATCATGTCATTTTCTCATTTCAACATCATGTTCTGAATTGGTAATGCACTGTGTTTAATGAAAAACATAATTTGTGTAGTTCCTGGCCCACTGTTGAGATAATTGAAAAATATTTTAGCACTAACAAGAAATTTAACAGTTTGTAGGAAATGACGATTTTATGACTCAGCTTGTGAGTATTTATCCTCGGACGCAAGTGCTACATGATTTCTTCTCTTCCTCATTTGCTAATTGATTAGTTAATGTATTCTTTAGGAAATAGAGCATACAACAATATCCTAAAATAGGTAATTCTTGGAATTGATATTTAGATGATTTGAGAAGAAATTATCTGTACTTTATTCGGGACAGACCACGGTAAACTATTAAAACAATTAATATGATACTATCTAAGGGGTAGTCAGCCTTAGTTTGCAACAAACTATATTTGCTCAAACACATATAGCCTATCACGCTCATTCAACATCCATGTTCGGCCATATCTTGACTTGGCGAGCAGCTTCTTAGAATCAAATAAGTATCTTAATTGTAACTTTTACAGGTGCAATCTTTTAGGTTTCACATGTGTATTAAATTCATCGCAATAAAAGCAAGATGTCATGCCTAAACATAAGTTAAAATTTAGATGTTTTTGAAACTTTATGGTTAAAACAGATGTTTTAATAAATTTTAAAGCTGTTAGAAAATGACCGGTCATCATCATGACTCAAAATATGTAAATGTATTATATTTAGTGAACACAGTTGTTATGATTACATTATAATAGCATTGACTGAATCTTCTTAAATATACATTTACACCTTAATCATCATAAATCAACATTGCCAGAATATTCATACAGCAAGTAAAATTTCACTTGAACTAGTCGGCACTAGTGGCACAGTGCTGTAAGCCAACTACTTGGAGACATACAAATTTTGTGAAGATTGTTCATGATAGGTTCTATACTTAGTCCTCTTATTATCAACATGGCATCCACTCAGTGGTGTGAACACTATCTTGGATGTCTGTGTTGGTCGGTAGTCAGTGACCTGATGTTGTTTAGGAGAATAAACTGAATATCAGACTTGTCAATTAACTGAAAATCAGATCAATACTGCATAGTTGACATTACATAGGTTAGATGCCAAATTATACTATGTATTCAGATTAGATTGGTTCCTTAGTTGCTTTGTCTACTTGGCTATTATTAGTAAATGGCCCTTTCTGAGGAATAGTCGAACTCACTTTGTAGTCAGACAACAAAGGTAATCCACGCTCATCCTACACTCATGTAATCATTTATATTCACCTTAAAATATGCACAAGGCATCTCATATCTAACATAATCTTATCTAAAACAGCAAAATCTCATAAATTAAATAGGCTATCTACTTGTTACTTTAATTTTGAAATGATTTTAATGTTCCTAAAACCAGCAGTAAAATTGCACAATATACTTTAGTTTGTTAAGTTAAACCATGCTGTTAGAAGATAACAACATGCATAAACTTTTCTTTGACTTATTAATGAACATAATTAGGAAATAAGAGAATCAGCATGTACTAGACTGTATTTCATTACAGAATACAACAGTCTTACCATATTTAACACATCTTACCATATCATACTTATATCTTAACTACCTACTTAAAATACAAGAATCTTCATTGACCATTCACCTACTCACAACACACAGTACTCTCGATAGATCACTTAACTACTCATTACATTAAGCCTTTGATTGACTCACCATCCTAACATTCATGAACAACCAACCTCCCAAACATACGACTTGACCACCCACAAAAAACAAGACTATGTATAACCACCTATTTTACACACATAGACTACGTAACTAACCATTACATAAAACCTTAGATTGACACCCAACATTCATGAATGACCTACCTACCAAACATACAACTTGATTGACCACCCACCTACACATCACACATTTCTCTTGATAGTCCAATCACCCTTCCATATAAAAGACTTTTGTCAGACTATTTACTTATTATACAAGACTTACCACACATTCTACATCAACCATCTACCTACCCAACACACACACTACATATAAGACTCTTGGTTGCTCGCCCACCTACTCAACATACAACACCTCTGATACACCATCCACTTGAACATTACATAAAACCTGTGATATTCCAACCAATCACCAAACACACATGACTCTTAATAGACCAATCCACTTACCTCTGCACACACGATTCCTTAGGACACACTCTACACCCACCACTCATCCTACAGACAAAACTCCTAGAGAACTACCCATCCACCATAAAAACAATATTGCTTCATAGAATCATGTTTTAAAATAACATTATTACTCTGTAAGATAGGTTTAATATAGATAAAGACCTAAAACGTTTCCTAAAATTTAGTTTTCTCTAGTTATATGAGAGCCGTTCGTGGAAAACATCCAAACTAAACATAGAAAATAAGAATCAGCTAGTAGTTTAATAGAAATTCTGCTATACAACTAAACAAATACGAGAAGAAGTTAGTTTTAAAAACAATGAACACAGAAAAAGGTGGGTTTAAAAACAATGAACACAGAAAAAGTTAGGTTTAAGACAAATGAACACAGAAAACGTTAGGTTTAAAAAAATGAACACAGAAAAAGTTAGGTTAGCAAACATCAGAAAAGTAAGTCTAGCAAACAACCGAAAGGTTCATTGCTACCTTACTATTCCGAAAAGTTGTTAAAATTAACAAAATGTCAACCATTTTTTAACAACTTTTGGGATGTTTGCTAACCTAACTTTTTGTGTAGGCATATGGTCCATCAAGAGATGTGTGTTTTGAGTAGGTAGATGGTCGATGTAGAGTGTATGGTCAGTCTTGTATGTTAAGTAAATAATCTGACAAAAGTCTTTTTATGGGAGGGTGATTGGTCTATCAAGAGAAATGTGTGATGTGTAGGTGGGTGGTCAATCAAGTTGTATGTTTGGTAGGTAGGTCGTTCATGAATGTTGGGTGTCAATCTAAGGTTTTATGTAATGGTTAGTTACGTAGTCTATCAGTGTGTTAAATAGGTGGTTATACATAAAGTCTTGTTTTTGTGCGTGGTCAAGTCGTATGTTTGGGAGGTTGGTAGTTCATGAATGTTAGGATTGTGAGTCAATCAAAGGCTTTAAGTAATGGGTAGTTAAGTGATCTATCGTGAGTACTGTGTGTTTTGAGTAGGTGGATGGTCAATGAAGTTTCTTGTATTTTAAGTAGGTAGTTAAGATATAAATAAATATGATATGGTGTAGCCTTAATTAAAGCTCCTATTTATTTTTGATATGTTTAACAAACTTAAATGAGAGCTTAAAATAAAAACTTCTTCAATGATAAACATTTTTCTTTATTTATCTTCTTATAACTTACTTCAACAAATAAAAATTGGTTTATTCTACAAATAATAATAAAAACGTAATTAAAAAATCTCTTCTTTTATTGACTCAATGGAACTTAAATAAATTAAAACAACTCCTCCAAAATAATAAATTAAAATCTTCAGACCAGAACCTTTTTATTAATTGAACTTTTTCAATAAATTTCTTTAAACTATTAAATCAAAAATTTTCAAAATTCAAAATTGTAATAAATTGCTATGAAATTTCAAAATTCTTTAAATTCAAATTTTTTTAAAAATTGAAAATTGCTTAAAATCGCTTAAATTCTTTAAATTGCCTCTGGGAGATCTGGAACCAAAAGAAATAACCAGCTTTTAGTGACTTGAAACATATTTCTTTTTACTTACAAAATTTTAAACAGAAAACAAAGCACTCTAAAAACTGTCACTAGAAGAGTGACTTCAAACCAGAAACAAGTTTAACGGCGCATGGTTGGTGGATCTTACCCTATCTACTAAAACCTTACTGAAAAACCTAACTAAAGAAAACTTGTAAAAAACTACTTACGTAGCTGTCCTGGAGGTTTAAATCCCAAAAGTGACCACAACAAAGCTCGACCGGCATACACCCTCTCACTCACACGCGAACTATGAAAAAAATGCCGAAAGGGTAAAAGAACACTGAACGGTTAAGTTGCCGTGTAGATCGAACGTGGTCACACACTGAAAGATTTCGTCGAACTGCCGGAACGCTCGCAACCCTTCCACCAACGGACTTACCCCCACTTGACTCTAGAAGAAAAATCAACCAATTAGAACCCTCTAAACCAGGACATCTGAATAGGTAAGGCTCACCAAACATGTTGCCTTAAGAAAAAATGTCGCATGAAATTGACAGGAAATTAACAGACGTGAAAATACTGGTTATTTAGCTAATTTATATGCGAAAAAACTACTTTTTTATTTGAAAGGGGAAGATTCTGAATTTTTCTCAAAACTTGTAGAATTTATAACGAAAACTTTTGGTAAAGAAACCAAACTCCTAAACCTCTCTGTTCTTACAATATTTAATATTTTCTAAATACAAACTTCTAATTTAATTATAATGAAACTATTAACAATTGTTACAATGGTAAGATGTGTTAAATATGTTAAGACTGTTGTATTCTGTTATGAAATACAAACTAGTACATGCTGATTCTCTTATTTCCTAATTATGTTCATTAATGATTCAAGGAAAAGTTTGTGCATGTTGTTATCTTTTAACAGAATGGTTTAACTTAACAAACTAAAGTATATTGTGCAATTTTACTGCTGGTTTTAGGAACATTAAAATCATTTCAAAATTACAGTAGCGAGTAGATAGCCTATTTGATTTATGAGTTTTTGCTGTTTTAGATCAGATTCTCTTAGATATGAGATGCCTTGTGCATATTTTAAGGTGAATATGAATGATTACATTAGTGTAGGATGAGCGTGGATTACCTTTGTAGTCTGACTACAAAGTGAGTTCGACTATTCCTCAGAAAGGGCCATTTACTAATAATAGCCAAATAGACAAAG
This sequence comes from Stictocephala bisonia, assembly GCA_035578905.1. NCBI lineage: Eukaryota > Metazoa > Arthropoda > Insecta > Hemiptera > Membracidae > Stictocephala > Stictocephala bisonia. The sequence goes on from JAQJVL010000794.1 coordinate 46,820, forward strand.
CAACTAAGGAACCAATCTAATCTGAATACATAGTATAAGGGGGCAGCTAACCTATGTAATCTCAACTATGCAGTATTGATATGATTTTTAGCTAATTGACAAGTCTGATATTCAGTTTATTCTCCTAAACAACATCAGGTCACTGACTACCGACCAACACAGACATCCAAGATAGTGTTCACACCACTGAGTGGATGCCATGTTGATAATAAGAGGACTAAGTATAGAACCTATCACGAACAATCTTCACAAAATTTGTATGTCTCCAAGTAGTTGGCTTACAGCACTGTGCCACTAGTGCCGACTAGTTCAAGTGAAATTTTACTTGTTGTATGAATATTCTGGCAATGTTGATTTATGATGATTAAGGTGTAAATGTATATTTAAGAAGATTCAGTCAATGCTATTATAATGTAATCATAACAACTGTGTTCACTAAATATAATACATTTACATATTTTGAGTCATGATGATGACCGGTCATTTTCTAACAGCTTTAAAATTTATTAAAAAATCTGTTTTAACCATAAAGTTTCAAAATTATCTAAATTTTAACCTATGTTTAGGCATGACATCTTGCTTTTATTGCGATAAATTTAATACACATGTGAAACCTAAAAGATTGCACCTGTGAAAGTTACAATTAAGATACCTATTTGTTTACTATAAAGGCATGTTAATTTGTTGGGCAAAATAAATAAATAAAACACTGATAACTGGAAGAATTCATACAATTGATCATTCGATAATGATAGATTGAAACTTTTATCCATGTAGATCTAACTCCAAAATTTTTTAAAAATATTTGTTGTGATGTTTTACAAATACCAGAATACAATTTAAAAAAAAAAAGAAGAAAGCAACCACCTGAAACTCAATGGTGGTCCTGTCTGGGGAGGGAATTTAAGAATTCAAAATATGAGTTGTGGCTGGAAAATAACTGGATTGTTACTCAGCTAGGCGGTTGAGGCCTAAGGGTCAAATACCATACTGCCTTCGGAATTTAACACCCCCTTCTCTATTCCTCTCCAATAGTTACCAACCAACCACTCAATCATCCATGGCTATTTGTTTCTAAGAAGCTGCTCGCCAAGTCAAGATATGGCCGAACATGGATGTTGAATGAGCGTGATAGGCTATATGTCTTTGAGCAAATATAGTCTGTTGCAAACTAAGGCTGACTACCCCTTAGATAGTATCATATTAATTGTTTTAATAGTTTACCGTGGTCTGTCCCGAATAAAGTACAGATAATTTCTTCTCAAATCATCTAAATATCAATTCCAAAAATTACCTATTTTAGGATATTGTTGTATGCTCTATTTATTAAAAAATACATTAACTAATCAATTAGCAAATGAGGAAGAGAAGAAATCATGCAGCACTTGCGTCCGAGGATAAATACTCACAAGCTGAGACATAACATCGTCGTTTCCTACAAACTGTTATATTTCTTGTTAGTGCTAAAATATTTTTCAATAATCTCAACAGTGGGCCAGGAACTACACAAATTATGTTTTTCATTAAACACAGTGCATTACCAATTCAGAACATGATGTTGAAATGAGAAAATGACATGACATTGAAAGATAAAAATGCCTTTATTAAGGGGCAAAGTTAAGATTGTAAAGTCCTCTCTGACACTTAACTCCAGAATGATCTTCTGCTCTGACAGTGGTTGTTAGTTATAAAAGTTTTAAATTTATATATAAAAATTGAACAGTTTTCTTAAAAAAATGTTCAGAGCAATAGCTGCAGGCAAAATGTGTAAGCCATGTTCATTGTCAACTCTTTCTGTTGAACACTAAGGGTTTTGTTACCAACAAAGGCAATCTCAGCAAAGAAAATTTATGATAGTTTACATAATATAGTGTGTTGTACTCCTGAACATGTAGGTAGGAAATACATTTAATTGGCAAATCACCTTAAAGGAGTGAAAGCACATTAAAATTATCCTAAAAAAACTATTAATTCAACTAATTAATTAGTTAATAAAAACCTGTTTTCAAAACTTCTTTTATTGGATGTAATATGTGTACTTGTAAGTACTTCTTAAAAAAACTATAGCTAATTATTTAAAGCAAACTGTTTTTGAGCCTAGGCTAATATGAAAGGCTACGAATCCATTTACTACTAAAACATTTTTTTATGTTTCATTTATATTCTTTATAAAAAAAAAACTGGAAAAATTAATATAAAATCCAATGTTAAAAATTCATGATTTTATTTAAATTATAATTTGTCATTTTCAAAATTGAATATTGTAGGATTTTACAAAGTAAAAGTTTTCAGTAAGTTTTTAGTATCAAATTTGTACATTTTTGTTCCAACATTTATACTACATTCACATCTGTAAAATTATGAAATGTGTTTGCTTATTTAATATAATTTATATAAGAAAACAGTTAGTTGACAGTGTTTGAAGAACCATGAAATGTGAAATGTTATGAGTAGAGATACATAACTGTTAACACCAAAAATGTTAACTAAATATAAAATTAACTAATTAATTAAAACAATACATCCTAAAAACCATTAAAAGTTACACAAAGTATGACGAGACATACATAATCCTATATAACTACTATAAAATAGCAATATGTATCTAAAAAATATTTTGGGCTAAAGAAAAATAAGCAAATTAAGAATAAAAAACAAATATATAGAAATTTAACCTAATAAATTAAATTTGGCCAAATAGACTAAAAATTGAAATTTTCCACAGTCTAAAAAAGCTATAAAAAAGATAAGGCATGGTGTTTTTTGTTAGTATTTCATGCAAGTGATTTCAGGAAGCAACGGCAAACCGGATCATGGCACACACAGCCCAATCTAACGTACAAGAACTTACATGAATCATAATGGCCATTTGTCACGTCTGTAGGAACAAAAAAAAAAAACAGCTTTATAGATTAGATTAGAGTTTAACAGGAGAGATCCTTCTGAATAATTAATGTTGGTCTTACAACCTAACATAAGTGAAATGAGTGGTCAATTACTTTACACCCTGCAGTTCTGTTAGACCCACATTAGTTCTGTACATAATTTGTTAGTGTAGCAGAGTATTACTGATAAAATACATGGGTATTATGATGGAAATTACATAACTATGTCAGTACAGTTACTAAATAATGAATATTAAAATTATATTATTTATATCCAACCAAATATAAAATACCCAATCACTAATCTTTATATGATTTATTTTATAAATGTAAATCACAACTAAAGAATATATCAATTTGATTGCTGTGCAAGATATTTTCAGTAAGCACAGTGATCAAATCAGATATGACTTTCTGTAAAGTATAAAACCAGATATTTCAAATTGATTTGGTCTTGAAGAAAAAGGAAAAAGGCTCAGTAAATTCATTCCATGTAGGCATTTAAGTTGAGCTCATAGACATCCCTAAGAAATCAAACTTGCCTTAAGTAAATAAACGTAGCTACCATACTGATTTACCCGTATTCATAGTAACCTACATTATAGTAGAATCACTAACTACCCAATAAGTTTAAAAATCGTCAAAACTTCAACCTTAAAAGCTAATATATATTTTTAGAAATAGGAGACATATTTTTTTTTCTTTTTTAAAAAGAAAATTCTTGCTTGAATATAATTATAATTTTATCTTTTTTTATATAAAACCAAAAGAAAAAAATTCAATATGATAAAAAGTTTATATTCATCAGAAAAAAACAACTAATACACAGACAAAATACATTACAAAACCAAAATAAAAAAATGTCAACTAACTATTTAGATACATAAAATATTATTCATGAAAATACTATGCTCTGCTGTACATACAATATAGTAAAAAATGAAATCACTAGAACAATCTGGAGAAAAATTTAACACATAACTGACTACTGGTGCCTATGTACAGTACATGTCTACTTTTACACTACGAGTCTATAACACAATTCTACGAGGCATCAACGGGCCATCATTTTTACAAGTAGATACATTAATTAACAACATCTTTATCATAAGAAAAATACTAAATTATGCCTTTGGTTTCATCTAAAAAAAACATATATATATATATATATATATATATATATATATATTTATAACTTAATAAACAATTTACTAAACAACTGTACAGATAGTACTTGTGTTGCATGGTTTTTAGAACTTTTCTGATATTTGGAATGGAAAAATGTAAATATTACAACGAATAATAATAAAACACACATTACCAAATACAATTTTTTACTCAGATATCTTTCAGAGAATGTAGTAAATGCAAATACTGAAAGTCAAAAACATACCTAAATGCTTTATTTAAAAAATTCTTTTTAGATGTTTTCCTTTTAATTGTGTTGTTTAGCTCTAGATAGGTATAGTAGTTCATTTGTTCAACATGTAAAGAAAATTATATCTAACTGACCTCAGACTGATATCACAAAACTTGACCTCTAAGGTTAACATGTGGTTTATATACACGTGGAGTTTCCATGTGGTGCTGATTAATAGCAAACAATATAAATCTGACCTCAAAGGTCAGCCCGTGGTGCGCGAGAACTATTGGACTGCCAGTGCACCGAGCAGAGGCAGTGAGATACAGATTTTGAAATGGTAGTGAATTAGTCCTTGAGTGTCGCTATCGTCCAATGAAGGAATGTTTGAGTATAGGAAGTGAAGGTGGGTGTGTTAGTTTCGTTATGTAGGGGGACTGATGGGTTCTGGATAGGAACGTGGATAGGAAGTGAGGTAAGGGAGGAGTCCACAGAATTTATAATGAAAGTGACTGAAAGTAAGTAATGTAACCTAGGTAACATGTACATGTACGCAAAGGTGGGAATTGTTAGTTGATAGTTAATGAAGGGAAACATATTATACTAAGATGTGAAGCTTGTGACCAATAACGGACCGATAAAGTCCGGCCACCAGTAGACCTCGTAAGTACAGTTAAAGTAATTTAGGTTGGATAGTCCGGTAGGCATGAGGGCTCTAGGGTAAGAGCGTACGAAGTTAAGTTAAGCTAGCGTATTACGTTTGGAGGATGCCGGGTGTGTTTGATGTGAAGTTAAGTTGAAGGTAGATGGTAGTTGAAGGAACAAAAAGTTAACAGTGTATTAAATAATAGCTGCCCCTTGATTTTTAATTAAAACGTGTATTGCGGGTTGCCTAGAGTGTTAAGTATGTACCCAACCGTGATTAGATAGATAAGTATACGTAAGTAACGATGTATGTTAAAGGAAGTCGTATATCAGTACCCGAAGGTAAGAGCGCTTATTAACAGTGTATTTATTAAAAAATTGATAGAAATTAAATAAAAATTAATTTAAATAGGTAGGCTAACAATATGTGTTATATAATAAAGGTTGCCTAACAGGGAATTCAATAAAAAATTTCGAAACAATTAAATAAAAATAAATTAAAATAGGTAGGCTAACAGTGTATTAAAAATTATAAACAGATAAAATAAAAAGAATTGCCCCTTCATTTCTGTATAAATAATTAATTAAAAACGTGTATTGCGGGTTGCCTAGAGTGTTAAGTATGTAAAATCAAAGACTTGAGGATACACAATGATAGCCGGTTGAAATTAACCGTGATTAGATAGTTTTAATGTAAGTATAGGTAGGTAACGGTGTATGTTAAAGGAAGTCGTAGATGAGTGGGAGTACATGGAACATAGGTAAGTTAAGACAGAAAGTTATATAAGAAAGCTAGGTTAACAGTGTATTTATTAAAAAGTTGAGAAAAATTAAATAAAAAATTAATTTAAATAGGTAGGCTAACAGTGTATGTTATATAATAAAGCTAGGTTAACAGTGTATTTATTAAAAAGTCGAGAAAAATTAAATAAAAAATTAATTTAAATAGATAGGCTAACAGTGTATTTATTGAAAAGTTGAGGAAAATTAAATAAAAATTAATTTAAATAGGTAGGCTAACAGTGTATAGCAAATTATAAACAGATAAAATAAAAATAATTGCCCCTTCATGTTTGAGTAGGCAAGTCCCGCATTTCAAAACTGTATTGCAGGTAGCGCCTTCATTTTTAAATATATAATTAATTAAAAGGTAGCGCCTTCATTTTCCGTGATACTATGGACACCTGAGTCTCGCTCCCGACCATTTTACCTACTCGCGCACATTGCAGTATACATATACCGGAAGTTTGGACATTCTGTAGCTAAACATTGGGATTTTGTTCAAAACATGAAAATAAACAAAACTAGTTATTAAACAGTATGGTCTATCTTGTTTCATTAACCGTGTCTCTGTATGATAGAACAGTAATTTGTACTAAAAAAAATAATATCTCAGGAACCATAAATGCCTCATATCTTAAGATTTGCTTGCTTACTAAAGCTAATATTACGTAAATGGCCAATCATTTGAAATGATTTATGTGAAATCGTTTAAAAAATATTTATCACGTTTTAAATTTAAAAAAATCATGAACAAAAACTGCTGACTGTAAAATATTATGAAGTATTTTTATGTTTTATTCGATGTGTTAGCATGATAACTGTTTACACAGTTAAATTATACAACTGTTTACACAGTTATATAATTTAATATTCCACTGTTATTTTATAAACATAATTACTTAAACTAGGCCTGCTAATAAATTGTTTATAGGAAAAAATGTTTCTTTAAATTAAATTGCTTACAGTTCCTCTGCAGGAAGCTCACTAACTCCACATTTGACATCGTCGTCTTTCTCTGAATCAGAAGACGTGTCACTATGAAGTCTTATGATGAACTGTTCCATGTCAACATCCCATATATGCTCTTCTTCAATGTATTTTTTCTCCTGGTCCGTAACGTGGCGACATACTTTGGCCCACTGTTCCTCAGAAATGTCATTGAAGGCCTCAGCGGCTAGGTGAATAATGTCAATAATTTTGAATGTAGTATTTTTCTCAGTTATTTTTCCTTCACGGCAGCCCATAATTTTTTAATTGCGTTAAGTTTCGGGTGATATAGGAGCAAACGCAAAACACTGTGGCCATGTTCTTCCAATAAATCGTAAACTTTGTATTGCTAATTATTAATTTAGGGTCAAAATTGATGTTCAATTAATTTAACCAGTTAATCATTTCAGATTTAACAGTATTTCTTGTTGGCTGTCTGACACTTACTGTATTAGGTACGATGTATTGTCCAATACAAGGACTTATCTGGGAGGTAGGTTGGGGATAAGCTTTTCCTTTAGTCATTTCATGTACTTCTCGCTGTTCATATCGTCATGATAGTCACCGGTTTTAATAAAGATTTCCACATCAATAAACCATTTTGAATAAATCCGTTATGTTTTATGTGATAATTATTAATCAAAAACCTCAAGGCTTCCAAGTAGAACGAATCTAGATCACACACTGGCTTTTTCCTGTTCACATTTTTGTAGGCGTAAAAAATGATAGTGGAGTAATTTTTAAATTGGAGGAACTTTCTTTCAGAATTCTTTCTACTGATCGCCTGGTAACTTTAGTGGCTTCAACAACTTTATTTATTATTACTGACTTTAATTTATTTCCTTCTTGAATATTACAAAAATAATTATATACATTGAAAACTATTTCCTTACCTTGACTGTGAAGAACAGTTCCTTTACCACCTAACTTAGGCATGATAATATCTAATAATCGTTATTAATATATCCACTACTATACACTCAATAGAAACTTAATACTAGTAATCATTAATTAACTCAATGTATTCAACAGTCAACATAATTGCACTAAGCAATAAAAATCAAAGTTAACTTTAACAACTAACAGTGTTAGTAAACTGACAAATACTTGACCGTACGGAAAGAGAGAGACCGCCCTTCCCATTAATCACTTTCCTGAAATAATAAATTATGCAATAACATTTATATCTTAGGTAATTTATAAATGCCATATTTTATAAAATCAATTTAATTTTATGATTTATATGCTATCTCAAAACAACCAGTTATTAAAAACAGTAGTTAACCCAGCCTAAAGGTGCGCATGAGAAGAGGTTAGAAGTGGAACAGGGTAGGGGTACTTTGCTAAAAATGTTATATAGATCAGGTGATTGAAAACTAGAAAATATTAGATACCAACGTAAAAGAAATGCACCAGTAACTAATCATTTTGCATTCATTTTATTTGTAAATATAACCTGTATATTTAATTATTTGCAACTAATATTACTGTTTCAATTGTCTGTTTGGCAAGTTATTTCTGTTAACAATGCCTACAAGATATTTCTAATAAACATCATTGACTATTTACTAATAGTAACATTTAGATAGTGTTAAATAAATATGTTTGTTATTTATTTAAATAATGTCAATTAAATGAACAAATAACGTATGGTTTTGACATTTTAAAAGTATATAGAAAATGTTTTATTTTGTGACATCTGTTTGATCATAACATAATATTATTAATTATTAAATGAAACTTTAATGTTTGCTTAGGAATATATAAAATATTTCCTAGTCTTTGGTCGCCAAAATTAAATAGTTCTACGTTGTGAGAATGGATCAAGCTTAAACTGTGCTATCTGTATATCATTAATAAAGCGGTTGTTTACATTTAGTGATTAACAGCTGGAAAATAACAGACATTTGAAGACAAATTGTGTAGGTGGATGTGGGAGGGGGGAAAATATTCATCAGGGAGATACCACAGTATCTCCCAAGTCAAGAGTCCCTATCTGTAATATTCCAAATAATTAAAATTTTGTTCCTTCCTAATATTTATACAATTATCATTCAATATTTAATCCATAAGTTTTGTTGTTGTGATATTAGTGTGTTATCATTATTTAACTAATTTTCAACAACTAAAAACTGATAATGAAAACTTATATGCTTCTTGTGTCTAAGAAAGTATGTAACTGATTTTTCCATTTATTAAAATAATTTCTTTATATGAAATGAAATTTACCACCTGTTAGAGATCCAAAGTAGTTAGCTGAGCTTTATACATATTTTTAATTAAATCACCTTAAATAAATCCTTTTACGTATTAAAAAAAAGTCCTTTGACGAGTATGAATAACTGTGGTCATTGTTACTAACTAAGGTCGACTATTCCCTAGAAGGACCTATTCGTTAGGATCCCAATAGCTAGGGCAACCCTATTCATCCCCCCCCCCCTCCAATAGGAAGTGAGGTAGGGGGGGAGTCCACAGAATTGAAAATGAAAGTGACTGAAAGTAGCCAGCCGATATTAGGTGTTTTTTTATTGCATATGTATGAAGCTGGCCAAGAATATCTAGGTAAAGAGTATGCATTTGTTACAGTACACGCACGCAAAGGTAGCTGAAGGTGGGCGAAAATAGGAAATTGTTATAGTACATGATGATAGTTAGGCTAATGAAGGCAAACATATTATACTAAGATGTAAAGCAAAGCTTGTAGTAACGGAAGCGGATGTGATAACAGCGATAAAGCCCGGTCATGAGTAGACTTCGTATGTACAGTTAAATAATATTTAAAGTAATTTAGGTTAGATAGTCCGAAGATGGTTAGGATTACAAGGCAAGAGGGCTCTAGGGTAAGAGCTTATGAAGTTAACTGGAAGTATCTAAATATAGCTAGTGTGTTAAGTACACTTGACTTGAGGATGCCGGGTGTGTTTGATACGAAGGTATCCATACGAAGTTAACTGGAAGTATCTAAATATAGCTAGCGTGTTAAGTACGCTTGACTTGAGGATGCCGGGTGTGCTTGATACGAAGGTATCCATACGAAGTTAACTGGAAGTATCTAAATATAGCTAGCGTGTTAAGTACACTTGACTTGAGGATGCCGGGTGTGTTTGATACGAAGGTATCCATACGAAGTTAACTGGAAGTATCTAAATATAGCTAGCGTGTTAAGTACACTTGACTTGAGGATGCCGGGTGTGCTTGATACGAAGGTATCCATACGAAGTTAACTGGAAGTATCTAAATATAGCTAGCGTGTTAAGTACACTTGACTTGAGGATGTCGGGTGTGTTTGATACGAAGGTATCCATACGAAGTTAACTGGAAGTATCTAAATATAGCTAGCGTGTTAAGTACGCTTGACTTGAGGATGCCGGGTGTGCTTGATACGAAGGTATCCATACGAAGTTAACTGGAAGTATCTAAATATAGCTAGTGTGTTAAGTACACTTGACTTGAGGATGCCGGGTGTGTTTGATACGAAGGTATCCATACGAAGTTAACTGGAAGTATCTAAATATAGCTAGCGTGTTAAGTACGCTTGACTTGAGGATGCCGGGTGTGCTTGATACGAAGGTATCCATACGAAGTTAACTGGAAGTATCTAAATATAGCTAGTGTGTTAAGTACGCTTGACTAGAGGATGCCGGGTGTGTTTGATATTAGACGAGATAAGGTATCCATACGAAGTTAACCGGCAGGTAGATGGGAGGGGGGTGGCTGAAGGTTGTTGAAGGACCCTATAGTTAACAGTGTATTAAAAAATAAATAATTAATATAAATAATAGCTGCCCCTTAGTTTTTAAATAAAACGTGTATTGCGGGTTGCCTAGCGTAAGAGTGTTAAGTAGGGACTTGAGGATACCCAATGATAGCCGGATGAAATTAACCGCGATTAGATATTTTTAACGAAAGTATATGGGGGGCATAGGTAGGAAACGATGGATGTTATACCTATAAAGGAAGCCGTAGATGAGTGGGAGTACCCGAAGGTAAGAGCGCATGTCAAACTCAATTGCAAAGTATAAAAAATCACATTATTTTTATCGGAGATTTAAATTTTAACCTTAGTTTACAAGATACTTGTCAACATGTTCAAAATTATATTAGTTTGCTTAATAATAATGGCTTAAGTTCTTTAATTAACGATCCGACTAGAATTACAGACTCATCTAAATCTACTTTAGATCATATTTTCATTCGACATAACAATTTGAGTTTGTTTAAAAGTGCAATTTTTTATATAGTGCTGACTGATCATTGTTTGTTGGGTATAAAATATGTTTATAAACTTAAGTATAATAAAGTTAGTAATGTTGCTCATGACATAACACCAAAAAAAATTAGTTACGACCTTAATTTACTAGAAAGTAAGTTGGAAGAAGTTAATTGGGAAGTATGTTTATCATCAAATAATGTAGATAACTGTTATGATAATTTCCACGAACTATTGTCAAACACAATGAATAGTTGTAAATTAGATATCAAGCAACATAATTTAAGTAAAGCCAGGTCAATTAGTCCATAGATAACGGCAAATATATTAAGTAGAATTAAAAAACGCAAACAGTTGTATACACTACTTAAAAAACGACCATATGACATAGCTTTTAAAAGATATTTTGAGTCCTTCTGTTTTAAATTAAAAAATGACGTTAATGGAGCAAAAATTATTTTTTTATCTAATAAAATAAGAAATTGTAATGGTGATTCAAGGCAATATTGGAAAGTTATAAACAATTCAATTGGCTCAACAAGTAACAAAAACATATCAAAAATCGAATTGGCCAGTGGTAAGATAGTTAGTGAACCAAAGCAGATAGCTGAACTGATTAACTCTTATCTTATCTCGGTTCAAGGTCAGGTTAGCCCGAGCTCAGTCACCTTCACACCACCGCCGGTAAATAGGAATTTATGGCAGCGGCCGCAATCTTTTTTTATTGCTCCAACTGATATAAATGAAGTTTTAAATACAATTGCAAATCTAAAAAATAAAAAATCTACTGGATTTGACTGTGTATCTGTTGATATTGTAAAAAAATTAGCAAGAATAATCTCTCCTAATTTGGTGTATATAATTAATCTCAGCTTTCAAACTGGTATATTTCCAAAAAAAATAAAAATAAGTAGTGTAGTCCCAATTTTTAAAAAAGAATCTTCAATTAAAATTGATAATATAAGACCAATTAGCTTGTTATCTGTTTTTTCGAAAATATTTGAGAAACTAATGCGGAATAGGCTTGTGCGATACTTAGATAGCGTTTCGTTTTTTAGTAGACATCAATATGATTTTAGAAAAGGTATAAATACAGAAGACGCACTGTTAGCAGTTTGTGAGAAAGTCCATAATAGTTTTAACACCAAAAATAAGTCTACAGGGCTATTTATTGATTTTAAAACGGCTTTTGACCTAGTAGATCATAACATTTTGCTAGCAAAGCTAGAAGCAGTGGGAGTTAGAGGTACTGCTTTGAACTGGTTTGATAGTTTTTTAAGGAATAGAGTTCAAAAAGTAAGGGTTTCTGACAAGTTAAGTTCTCCTCTATGTGTGGAAGCTGGAGTACCTCAAGGGTCTGTATTGTCAGCTACATTATTTTTAGTTTTCATAAATGATTTACTTGAACTACCTTTTCATGGTAACCCAAGTGCTTTTGCTGACGATATTGCATTTATTTACTCAGAGACAAACATTCAAAGTATTTGGGAAAGTATTAATGATGACCTGAATATCTTGAGCGAATGGTGTTTTTATAACAAAATTAAAGTTAATGTCAGTAAAACAAAATTTATAAATTTTAGTTTGGTAAATAGTTTTGAGTTTCCTGCTGATCTGGTTTATCATGTGTCTTTTTGTGCAAGGTTAGAATGTAAGTGTGAAATAATAGAAAAGAATAATAATGAAAAATATTTAGGAGTCATAATGGATCAAAATTTAAATTGGGGAAGTCATATTTCTGTGCTACATAATAAATTAAAATTCTCTATTAGAACTTTTTATTTCCTAAGAAACTTTTGTGATCAATTTTTGCTAAGAACGCTTTATTTTGCTTTAATTGACTCTAGACTTCAATATGCTATTAGCTGCTGGGGAGGAGCGTATAAAACGTATACGCAAAAACTTAGAATAACCCAAAACCATTTTATAAAAATTATTCTCAATAGACAGAAAAATGACAGTTCTTATCCACTATTTTCCCTTTTAAAAATATTACCATTTCAGCATCTGTTTGTTTATAAAGTTTTAAAGCTATTTTATATTCGGAGTGGAAATACTGGTACAGATTACCTTTTTTACAAAACAAGAAGCTGTTATCAAAGAATTTTTAGATTGCCTAAAGTCAACAATTCCTTGTTTAAGCAATCATTTCAATATAATGGGCCTACATTTTTTAATCTATTGCCAACTAACATTAAAACGTGTTAAAATTAAAATTTATTTTTAAAAAAGCTTAAAGTATGGTTACTATCCACTCAACATTTACCTATGCTTAATGTTTAAGCAAATATTTCGTTAATGTCTAAACATAATTTATTTTAGTTTTTGAACAGATAATTTTGTTACTGTTTTTTCTTTTTTTCTTTTAATAGATTTGAAATGTTTTAGTTTATATAACAACCAATAAGTTTAATTTTTACGAGCTTCAAATAGTTATACATTTTAGTAGCATAGTGTGTTTTGTTTTACACAGTTATTTACAGTTTAACAATTAGTTTTTGTTTTATTACTATCACTTCAGGCGCCGCGGAGGGCGAGGTAAGTTTTTACAGTGTTGGACTGGACTGATTTTAAAGAGTTTTGTTTAAGCGTTTAATTTATATTTTTAGTTTTAAGTGGTTGGCCACAAATACTGGTAAATGTGGCCACCTAGTATTCCTATTTGTAATTAAAACCTGTAATGTGTTTTTTTATAAAGGAATAAATTTCATTATTTCATGTTATATAAGAAAGCTAGGTTAACAGTGTATTTATTAAAAAATTAGAAAAACTGAATAAAAAACTAATTTAAATAGATAGGCTAACAGTGCATGTGAGAAAGGAAAGGGGACGGGGAGGGGGAACCAATTAGGTGTGTTTGCAATCAAGAGTTATGAGCTGTCATTAAACGTAATCAGGTGTGCGTCAAGGTCAATCATGAGCGATTACATCAGCCACGCCTGTCATTCGGTCTGTGCAATTGTGTTCTGGCACATAGAGTATTAAATTGTTATAGTGTATATATGAAATATTGCATTTGTTATAGTGCATATATGAAATAAACCACAGAATACAGCTGTTTAATGTAGCACAATAGTAAAGTCCCCGCGCATGCGTGCCAGACTGGTAGCCGACGGATGCAAGGTAGCCGATGGTCGCCGGAAGTACCCGAAAGCATTTTCTATAGTACATATATAAAAGGTCTCCATCATTGAAAAAAGTGCATTTTATTTAGTATAACAAAGGAAAGGTCGCTATCTTCGAAAAAAGTGCATTTTATATAGTATAACAAGGGAAAGGCTGCCATCTTTGAAGAATGGTGAATTTTATATAGTATAACAAGGGAATTTAAGAGAAATTTGGAAAATCTGTGGGAAATTATTGGAGGGAAAATTCCCACAAGGATGGTAGGACTGAGTCACGTGACCCGAAGAGGCCCGAAGGTGGCCACCGTCTTGAATTTGAGAGCCGAAGATGTCTGAGAGTGGGTCTCGCTTGCCCACTAATTGTCTACTAATGAGAATGGTTAATCTGGATACAACACACAGACTGACATTCGTCTGTGGAAAGCCTATGGGAGAAAGAATATCACAACAACAACCCTTACACCCTTCATCAAATTAAACAATAATTATGAAATTCGTATTCCGATACAATAGCAGGACATTTACACAATACCATTGGAGTGTTATCTCTACATTGAAGAAAGAATAACAAAAAAGATGGAAAAACACCTGGATGCACTGTGCCATTTATTAATAATCCTATGGCGTATTTATTTGACGAAATTAGGTATGAACTGTAAGGAGTTACTGTTGATTCAACTAAAAAGACCGGAATCGCAACAACGTTGAAAGGATTAGTGTCTTTAACACCTAACGAAAGGAAATTCTTAGAAGTTTCAGGTTGGGTAGCACCGCAAATTGCCACAATAACGTCCAATTCAAATGGGAATTTTGACTTTCATATTCCCTTGAAATTGTTGTAAGGTTTCGCAGAGGATTACAAACAAATAATTATCAATGTTAAACAGGAATATGTACTTTTACGATCATCTTATGATAAAGGTGCAGTTTAGCACCTGAAGGGACAACTGAAAATAATTTAGAATGGAACTTAAGTTTAAAAAAGGTTGTTTGGGTAGTTCCTCACCTAAGAGTGTCGGATGCACATATAATTACTTTGTTGAAACAGTTGAGAGCCGATCGAGACATAGTATTACCTTTCAGAAGCTGGGAATTTCAAGAATACCCCATTTTTCCAACTACTCAGTGACACACGTGGACTGTAAAGACTTCAACACCTCTGGAAAAACCTCGATATGTAATATTCGGCATACAAACTGGAAGAAGAAATAAGATTACTGCCAACGCTGCACAATTTGACGATTGTAAACTAACAAATTGCAAACTGTACCTGAATTCACAGTTTTTCCCATTTGACAACTTACATATTTCATTTGATAAGAAATAGTATAATGTTTTGTATGATTTTTACGCCCAATTTCAGAACTCATATTATGGGAATGTAAACACCCCGCTATTATCACTAGCACAATTTATCAGCGACGCACCGATTGTACTCATTGACTGTTCTAAACAAAATTAATTGGTAAAATCTTCCAGTGTTGATATTAAATTAGAGTTAGGGTTTGAAGCCAACGGTCCACACCATACAAGTGCGTTCTGTTTAATTTTTATGATAAGATTGTCACCTATACTCCGCTCACAGGAGTTGTTAAACTGGTATTGTAGGATTAATTATCCCCCCTCCACAATCATGAAAGTATAAAAGCGGGGCAACGTTCAGCAAGATCAGTTAATCACAGGGTGCGAACGAGTCAACATCATAGTTACAGCATAAATATCTCTTCAGATACACCGCTATTAAGTAATGAGGAAGGAGAGTTTACAGAGATTCAAAATGATGAACAGAATGAATCAACAGGCAAGAATAATGGTAAAAGGAAAAGGAAAAGTAAAGAAACGTCCATAATATTGCTAGCAGTATAAGAATTTTCCTTCGGGTTATGTACCATTTATCTAATTGTCATAGTATATGTTTATCAATAGGGCTACTTTAATCTTTGAATTATTCACCTACTGTTATTTTACATCATGGATCTAAAATGATACACTTTGCAAAGGTTGCTTGGGATTCATTTGTTAAACATCTACATGTAATCGAATGTTACCTAGGAAACAATATAATTGGTAGAAAAACTAATATAAGATTACTGGATAGTGACATCGAGATTGATATTGTTGAACAACGGGGTGAACAATTGGTACAGATTGGAAATTTGAGAAGACATGATTAAAAGGTGCTAGTTACACGGGTGGAATGTTTCATTTGAACCACTAACGCTTCACCAGTTACCAGATATGTAAAAAGTTGGCGTTTTCTGAACCAATTCTTCAAGATTACTTGATAGATACAATGGAAACACAACCTGATGCACCTATTCTTTACAGTCCTATAGAAACATTAATATTTAATAGAATCCCTTACGAAGTGGAAGTGTGGAGACGTCTAAGAGATTATAAACGTTTTGGTGAAACAAAGAAACTTAAACAGAAGCAGAAGAGTATTTAAAAGGATAAACAGAGTAAGCTTTCTTAACTTTGTGGGGTAGGCCTACCAGGGATGGTGCCCACGTTAAATATATACCAACGCGCTGGGAACTGTACGGCTTGGTATATCTAAACCTACCTTGGTGGGGAAACCAGTTCAATATATATGTTTTATATTCAAATGATTCAAATGATTTATTCAGCCATTAAATTTTACAAAACAATAGGCCAAGTCATATAAAGTAAAAAGCATACATCATGCAGCATTACAAATACTAATTGCTAAATAACCTAGGTTATAACTATTAAAAACATGCAAAATCATAACAATAAAAAAACAAACTTGCAAATCATCATGTGCTTTAAAACATGCAATCATCATGCCAAATGTTTGTGGTAACATACCTTCAGAAGTTTGCTCTAACCTATAAATACTCCCCCAAGCATTTGTGGTCTAAGTTGAAATATTCATCAAGACAGTAAATTGGATTGTCTATGAGCCAATTTTTTAGCACCTTTGAAAATTTGGAATTTGGAAGAGCCCTTATAGATAACGGTAGTTTATTATACAATCTAATACCTGTAACAGTAAAACAAGATGAGGATTTATACAATCTAACTCTAGACAAAAAAATATTGCGCTGGGGGTATACATTATTGTTTAACATTAGGGATCATTCTCTTCTCTTTATCTCTAAAATACAATCATGCACATATAGGTTCACAACAGTTAGGACTCTATTTTGTACAAATAATGGCCTACAGTGGTCCAACCAGCCAGCACCAGACATAAGGCGAATTGCCCTCTTCTGCAGCAACAGAATTTTGTGGGTACAAGTGGTGTGACCCCAGAGCCTGATTCCATAAGAAAATACAGAATGAAATAAGGCAAAATATGCCTGCCTCAGGTAATGGCCGGTCAAACCATCCGCAAGCCTCCTGAGAAGTTACAATGAGCGACTCAGTCGCCTAGAGACCGCATCAACATGGGGCCCCCACAGTAACCCAGAGTCCAAAGTAAAACCTAATAGTTTAACAGGATGACACGTAGAGTGATTCTTGCACAGAGTAAAAGTGATTTCCTGAGTTTTTGCTTCATTAAGTGAGAATTTATTGATCTCAAACCAGTGAGAAGCAATCGTCATTAATTCATGCACGGCTGATTGAGAACAAAAAGGATCAGTTCCACAGGAATAAAGTGTAGATTCATCAGCAAACATTTTAACTTTACCCGATACATCAAAGTACAAGTCGTTTATATCGATAATAAACAACAAGGGGCCCAACACTGAGCCCTGGGGAACCCCATGTTCCACGGCCCGAGACTTAGACAAGATCCCATTCCAGCTAACAATCTGCTATCTATGAGCAAGATAGAAGCTAATCATCTTGAGTTCGCCAGATATAGTTTACGTTTCATGATAAGAATGTTATGCTGTACCGCGTCGAAAGCACGAGAGAGATCACACAGTAAGAGAGAGGTTGACATTCTATTCTCAAAAGCACTCAATATGACTTCGACAAGAGAATTCACTGCCGAGACAGTAGACCTCATTCTTCTGAAGCCGTACTGAGCAGGCAACAGGAGGGAACGTGACTCAAAATAATTGTACAATTGCTTAAATAGCACCGTCTCAAAAACTTTACCAAAAAACTGGTATTATTGATATGGGCCTATAGCTAGACAACTCATTAGTGGGGCCTTTTTTTAAAAACAGGCACTGTTCTACTAGTTTTCAGGACATCAGGATAAACACCCATATCTAAGCAACCATTAATTAAGAATGACAAAAGAGGTGCTATTGTATGAACTACATACTTCATCAGGTTGGGTGACATATCATAAATATCCTTACAATCAGAAGCCTTAAAATTACTTACTACCTCAATTATGTCATCACTGCTTACATGTTTCCACTTAAAAGCATCATTGACACGTGGAATGTTTTACAATAAAACATCATTGAGAGCATCAGGATTACTAGGTCCAGGTATATTAGACAATATATGACTTACAGAGTATACAAAAAATTATTGAACTCATCTGCCGAAGCAAAGATGGAGGGCCTAGCATGGCTCTGAGGCATGCTTTTATTAATAAACTTCCATGCCACCTTACAAGGATTTGGAGCTTGATAAAATGAGCCTACAATAGCTTTGGCTTTAGCATCCCTAATCCTGGCACGATAATTTCTCCTTAGGTTACGTAACAGAGGTACGAGGTGAGGTCTTTTTTTGGAAAGATCGTATACCAGGAGAATCTGATTTCTAAATTTGGCCAGCCCAGAATCAAACCATGATTTAGGGTTAGAAACATCTTTAGTATTTGCTTGTCCTATGGTTACAATTTTCTGCTTTTCAGGAAAACAAAAATCAAACAAAGTCTTACAATTTTTGAAAAATAGCGAAAAGGCATCAGTGGGTGAAAGAGATTTTAGAACCTCAAACCTACCCATCATATCACTCTCAAGACAGTTTTTAAAGTTAAGGATATAGGTCTCATTACAATCTCTAAATTTTACAATTTTCTGCCTAGGCTTATGAGCTAATTTATTTATTCTATTATTTAAAACTAAAAATAAATGTTTGTGATCCGCTACCTGATCATCACTGACAAAAATCTCGTAATATCAAGTGTCAAGATTAGTTATAAAATCATCCAATGATGCACCACCCCTTGTTGGCAGCTCAGTAGCACAAAAAAGGTTATGGCTCCGGAGAAGATTTAAAAATTCCGCTTTTTCACTAGTGTTGCTGATCAGATTTATATTATGATCAGTTTCAATCACAATGGAGAGACCAAGACCGTTAAGAAAACTCAAACAACGATCCAGAGTTAGAAAAAACCTACCGATGTTTCCATTAGGAGAGCGATACATTGTCACAATGACTAGAGATAACTCAGGCACAATACAGGCCGCAAACTCAGCATGCATAGCTTCACTGAATTTACACAAGTCAATAAGCTTAACCAGGTAATTACAATTATGCCTCATAAAAATTGCTACACCTCCCCAGGGAGAGTGTCTACAAAAACTACTTAGGAGTTTTAAATTAGTAAGGTTTTCATAGTAAATTATTTCATTTCTTGTTAACCAATATTCACATGTAAATAGAAAATCAATGCTATCCAGAGGGCACAACAGTTCAATCTCCGCTACCTTATCCCGCAAACACTGTACATTTGATTTTGGACACTACATCAGAGCTTGTAATATCATGCACATTTAACCTAGGTTCATGCACTGTCAGTATTACGGAACTGTTAAGCTGACTGGTTTTTTCGCTAAAAAAGTACGAGAGAAAACATTACTATGTCTAGGTACAAATTTTCGCACTAAAGTTCCAGTAGGCCAAAAACTAGCACTGAGTAATTTAGAGGTTAGGTCAGAAGTAACACCTACCTTAAAAGATTTATAGGAGCTATGTTTGGTTCTGAGTTCAATACACTCAGCCCTGACTTCAGATTCAAATAAGAACTTCTCCAAGTCTGCCTTGGATACTTCAGGAGACAATCTAGATACAAAGATCCAGTTACATCTACCAACAGCCTTGATAGTGCAAGTGTCCTTGCAGTTGTTGGTACCGATAATAGGATTCCTCTTCATAGACCTCTTACCTGCAGTAGTGGTCCATTTTGCACTGGCCACCGTATCAGTAGGTAGATTCGCACAGTCAGCATCAATAGAACTATGTTTTTTCTCCTTTTGATACTCCACACCTAAGGAAACTTCTGAAGCCAACTTCGTATTCGTCAACACTGCGTCAGAGTACAATCTTCGATTCGATGTACTATCTAAAATAGTCGATTTGTAAACAGTCGATTCAGTCAAGTTCTTGGAGTCATCACCAACTAAAATAATATCATCATCAGTTAAAGTAGATGACTTAGTTGCCTTTGAGTTGTTGGTACTCTTGGATGCAACAGCCAGACAGTTACCAGTGATACTACCAATGTCAAACGCAGATTGATTAATATCCGGTTCAAAACAAGTATTAACAACGTTGTTTGAACTAATAATCCTATCAACTTTATTATTTATGGTAATATTATCATTAGCTACGTCTCTGACAATTGATACAAGTTTTTCCACAGTTATATTCAAAGTAATGAAACTGTCAATATCAATTAGTTGATTAGATACACTTGATAACCTAGAATCACATGCCTCACATGCCCATTTAGATTTTTCCGCTAATATCTGCATGTATTCATATTCTTCATCACTAATCAAGATACACGCACAATGAAACCAATTTTTGCAAAAATCTCACACTGAACCGCTTTTTCATCGTCATCTACGGATTTTCTGCACGACGGACAACACTCTATGAGTTAACTAGAGTTTAACCCTATCGTGGTGTGCACACCAGTTAACTCGCACACACAGCAATGAGTCACTATTTAAACACTCCTTCAGTATCTTTTAAAGATGCTGTACACATTATTGAGGAAAAGGATTGTGTTGTAGAATTTCAAGCTTTTATTGGAAATGATACATATTACTTTGTACTTTACTGAGTACATTATTAAGGAATTAACTTTTTTAGATATTAATACAGTATTTGTATATTTATTTTTGTTTAAACCTCCATTTACATTAAAAATTTTATCTTAAAAAGCTAAAAGAACAAACAACTGGTTGATAAATAAGTATCACTATGGGAAAAAGCTTTTACAAGTTATAAAGATCTTGAATGCATAATGTACCATTTTTGTTCAAAGTTTTAAAAATGTTATACAAATGGATGTGAGAAACGAAACTGGATTTAATTATATATAACCGCCGCTAACCATGCACCAGTATTACTCCGAGCTAAAAGGAGAAGACACCTGTAGCAGCAGCAGCAGCATTATTGAAGATGGCATCACAACAGTTTCTACAATCGTTGGTTGAACAGATTAATGCTTTATTGAAATCAACCATTCTAGTCACAAAGAAGTGTTCTGAACTGAAAGAGTAAAAAAGATACATAATTCACAGTATAAGGAAGATGGATACTGCTGTGGGGGATGCGATTTTAGTCACTTTAAATGATGCTCCATACACTCCAGGTGATGTAGAAAAATCTCAAGTATTCCTGCATAAACGCTTTGTGCATCTCCTTCAAAATGAAGATATGAGGAATATAGAAGCCAGCACACTTTACCTAATGTCACATGGAGTGAGTGGCAACAACTCTACTGAACTCACGATTCATCTGAATTCAGCTTCATTTTAGTTTAAATTATACTAGTTTACTTAAATAAATATTTTTTAAACCCCTATTTGGGTGACCTTGACCTACTTTTCAATCTTATAAAATACCACTGTTATACGATTGGAGCTGTTAGTATCACCATGAGTGTGGAAAAGCTCGGTCGATATGAACAAACTATTACTCGTTCACCAACGGATATACAAACGTTAGCAAGTGTTGATTTTTTAACGAACAATTTTCTACAATTATCCAACAAAAATAATTAATACGATGCAAAAAAAAGATGTATGAGAAATGTTTCACTACCATTATTACCCAGCGATGCAGCTAATATGGAATATATAAAAGATTATGGTTTAGGACGAACTGATGATATGCATTACAATGATAAAACAAATATATAAGAGACTTGCGTGAGCCTGTTTTACCTTCTGATGCGGCAACTTTGGATTTTGTTAATAAATGCGGTTTAAAAAGAACTTATCTAGGGGGTGATTTCGACTGTGGTGGTAAACTAATTAGAAATAACTAAGAGCCTGTTTTACCTACAGATGCTGTAAACATGGATTTTTTACTAAAAACACTCTTGAATTGTATCAGAATCATGTGATGTTTGGTGGTAAAAGATTAAGCAACGTGCAAGACCCTACTTATGATGGAGAAGCTGTCAACCTAAAAACATTACAGTTATTGAGTTTAACCAAAGAAGTTGGAGAGGGTATGCATTATAACGCCAAATAATTTAAAGTTATAAATGTCGGTCTATGTCAATAAAATGTTGACGCTGTTAATTTTAGTTATTTAAGAAAATATGTTGATAAGTGGATTACGCACCACTAAAGCCAATTGGAACGGTTAATATCAGCGATATTTAATAATAATCATCGTTCTACAGGAAGAGCCTGAATATGGTACATCAGGGGAAAACTTCTTAGATTGGGATGAAATATTGAATTACAAAATACTGGAGGAGGATTATTCAGAAATCGAATATGGAATAAGAGGGAAAAGAGTTTAGATATTTTAACTAATTATTATTCGTGTTATATCCCCACCATTTATTACCCTCACTACAGTTTAAAATGTTTATAAATGAAGAGGTGAATACTCACTTTAGTGCATTTCGTTCCCAACACGCACACATTTAACAACCTTGAAAATGAATACTGACTTGGGAACTATTATGCTTTATCTGACACTTTCAAAAACAGCCTGGACTTTAGACACTGGAAAGAAACTTGATCGTATGTTTGAAATTGCAAAGATTGTTGAAAATAAAAAGTATAAGTTACATTATAGAAATACAAAGACTACACGGTTTGGTACACTTTTTATAGAGTGTGCGTTGGAAAATCCTGATGTAAACGTTCGTTCGAATTGTTGCATTTGTGTCACATCAAACGTCATGAATATGAATTTCCGAAGCTATTGGAAAGCATAGGAGAAGATGAGTGTGGAATGTACACAAGACTAATAAATAAATTAAAGGGGAAATAATAGTACAGTTTGAAAATTTTAGTTTAAGTTGGAAATATTCTATACATACTGTAGTAAACAAAATTCACCCTACCACTCTTTGACTATCTATAAAGGAGGAGGTGGACATCGACTTTAGTACACACCGCTCTGAACCTGCACAGGTAACAACCCAAAGGACAATGGATACCTATTTGGGAACAATCATACTTCATCTAACACTTTTAAAATCCACCTGGAGTAGAGACTGTGAACGAAAATTTCAACCTATGGCTGAGATTGCACATATTGTTGAAAATAAAAAGTTTCTGTTGACGTCTACCAAAACAAAAACTACAAGGTTTAGTAAAAACTTTATAGAGTGCACTTGGAAAACTTCTGATGGTAAACTTCGTGCTGATTTCTGCATCTGTATCGATATAAAAAGGTATGGATACGAATTTATAAATTTATTGGAAAGCATCGGACCTTAAGAGTGTGGAAAAGGATTGTACAATTGACTGATGGATGAGTTATAAGGCTTTAAAGACATGCCGGTTTGACGTAGAGCCAGGACAGTTTAGTTTTAAATTGTACATTTGTAAATAAGAAACTGTTGTATAAAAAATAAATAAAATTGAAAAATAAAAAGACTTTTTTAAAACAACCCCCATGACCTTGACCCATTCCAACCCCAGTGACGTCACTAAGCTGACGTTATGCAACACCCAACAACGTCACCCAAAACCTCATAAATATTCATTTGTCCCAAAACCGGAAAAACCCACTACTGTTGTATAATACGGTGTTTATTTATTTGATTTTATATAATTATATACTTGAAGAAATTATGAGTGCACCTGAGTAAATAAATAATTTTGAATTAAATTTGAATATATCCTATGTTGAAGGAATATTCAGTTAATTTTTCCTATCTCATCTAAGATTTTACTTTTCTTTAATTGAACTTAACATTGACTTAAACGTCTAAATATCGAGTTAAGTACTCACATTTTAGGGACAAATTTTCACTTTTTAATTTTTTTCTTTTTCATTTTAATGCATTATTTTTTAACCATGAGATTATATGTCTAAAAAATGCCCACACATTCGGTGGTATTGACCCATCATCCCACCTATTTGCACGCATTTTGGTATTGGCCCATCCACCGAAAGACAAACGAATTTCATATTAGAACTCCAAATCATATAATAAGAATGTTTAACTTATAATATATTCCCACAATTTAAAATATGCATTAACACCATGCATATCAATTTCTAAAGTGTTCAGTACCATGAGATTAAGAGTTTGCAGAGGCCAGCCATGTTGGTTTTAATCCCATAAGAACTATGTTATTTGCAAATTTATAATTTTTCGTTATTTATTGACCAAAGGTTGTGCTTGAGGTCTCATTTTAAAAGTTATTATAATAAGCATTGGGTTTGCCTTTGATATTTTGAATACATACCCCTAGTATTACAAATTATAAAACAGAAACTTCAAACTAAATACTTGTATACTTGTTTCTATAAAACTAATTAGGAATTTACAAAGAAATTCCAGCGCGCAATTTCATTCTTTATCAAATGCAATTTGTTTGGAAAAAATCAATTTAAAAATAATTGTTTGGTTTGGATACGCGTGATCGTATGTCCGGTTTGAAAATAACATTCTTTTCATTGGATTAAAATCAACATGGCCGACAGCTTCTGCAGACTTTTAATGTAAATATGTTGTTCTGGATACTTTACAACATTGAAAAGGCTACAAGAATGATCCTTGCTTATTACTGATTATTATTTATTAATTATTAGTCGTTAAAGTTTGTAGTCAAAATAAATTAATATATTTTGGTTGGAGTAAGCTCCACATGAAATATACCAAATAAAATTTAAAAACTAGTATTTTTACTTTCACTGAATTGTTTATATTTTGTTTGGTGGGAGAGGGTAGGGCTAACAAGCTAGTATTAATCAATAAAAATAGTTGGCGTTCTTTTAAATTGATTTAAAAAAGCAAAATCGGAAATAAGAAATCCAAAGAAAACTATACCTTAAGTACAATGTATTGTGTGATAGTGTTTAAACAATGATCTCCCATCACAGAGCCAACTCCAGTTATCATAACCATTCAACACCTGCCTCTCCGATTGAATGAAGACCAACTAATTCCCCTGAGAAGAGCATAATAGGCATTTATTAACGAGGTGATCCATACTTAGGCTTAAGTGGCCGGTGTCATAACTAGAATATATATTTTGTGGTGACAACCGCCTCAAGGTGCTATATACATTATTTACAAGATAACCAGACGTTAGCCCATGCTGTGATGTGGCACCCTCAGAGGTACTACCTCCAGAGATACCTCCAGTCTCTAAGATACCAGAGATACCGCTGAGGGTGCCACATCACAGCTTCGATGAAACGTCTGGTTATCTTGTAAATAATGTATATAGCACCTTTTTACCGAAAAATATAGATTCTAGTTACGTGATACATGGTTTGATTTTCAGCTCACATGATTGATTATTTGCCATTCCCCGCTTACATTTCCAACAGTTTCATCTTACCATACCTGCGCGGAAGCAACTCAACATAGTCCACTTCTTCAAAAGAAGGTTCATTCCACCTATGACAGTCATAAGGTGTGATACCAGAAACTTGTTTTGACCATGAAACATATCCAAACAACGCCCAGTTGGTTTATGGCGAAAATTCATTTGAAATTAACTGGGAAACTAGTCAAAGAGGTGGTTTTCTAGATTTAAGTCGCCCAGCACATTGTGGGATATCTTACAAAATGGAGAGATTCGGAGTTGATAATTTCTTTTTAAGTTAGATTGTCTCCAAGAAGTGGTAAAGAATAATATTACCACAGAGTGCTGTTATAATATATATTAATAAATTAAACAACACTTTGATAGTTAGTTGTAGTTTAGAGCAACATTTGTATGTTTAAACCTTACATTATAACATACTTTTGTCAAAAATAACGAAAAACTAAAATAAAAAGTAATAACTATGGTACAAATATAAAAAGTAAAGTAAATTATAAATTAAGTTTTATAAATAAACAAATTATTGCATCCATAATATGAATAGATAGCCATTTATCGTGAAATATGAAAGTAGAGTGTTGTATTATGAAATATAACTGCATTTACCATGTTTATAATACATTAACTAAATAAAGCTTATTTAGGAATGCTGGACGTAAGGATATTATGACACGATGGCTGAGTTATTGTGAACATCATACGAGTATAAGACAATCATAACATTAAACTATTGATTTTAGTACTTTACTTATCTCTAAATGTCATAGAGAAATTACAAATCCTGCCAAATGTCATACATAGCTAAGTACTTCTCAATAGCTACATTACTCATGACGTGCTAAAAAGGACACATCTTAGTAAAACATACATCGTTTTAACGTTCAAAAATTGCTGTTATGTGAATTTTACACTAATGTTAAACATTCAAATCCTACATATGAATGTGCCGGAAATTTTTGTGTTCAAATGTTTAGGTTACATAAACTAATAGTTCAAGTAGAATAGTGCTTCTGTTTTTCTTTGTCTAGAATTATATTTGCTGATGCAAAAATGGTATCATGTTCAAGAGAATTGATCAAGATGGCGGCAACTGTTAATGTCGTGTCTCCGTCGGTTGTTAGTAAAACTAGAGTTCTGACGTGCATAAAATGTTCGAAATGCAATAAAGTAGTTAGAAACGGAATCTTATGTGATCATTGCGATCTTTGGTTACATTTCCACTGTGCAGAACTATCAGTGAAAGATGTTCCAGATGAAAATACGGAATATTGCATGGTGTGCCTCATGACGCTAGACAACATGACGAAGACTTGTGATTAAGAAAATACAGACGTTGAAACCCTTCAAGCTGTAATTTCGTCCTTGAAGAAGAAGAACTGTGTGTTGCTACAGGAAGTTAAAAAACTGAAAGAAAACTATGTCAGAAGTGATCATGAACTTAGTAAAATGATTGCTGATGACTATCATATTTCTGATTCAAGAGGAGATACACAGGAGTTATAGTTATAATAGAAACAATCAGCAGGGAGATAGGATGTGGGAATCAATTCCTAAGAGAAAAATTAGGCCTAAAAATAGCTCAGTAAGTACCACATGTAATGATTTCTTACCACTATCAAATAGATTTAGTATTTTTAATGAGATGGATCAGAATGAATCAGGGGTTATAGGAAATGCTGGAGATGAAATATAATTAGTTAAGCCTAAAACACTTCTTCTGTATAAGTGCATTTATACTCGTACAGTCAGGGAAGAGATGTACGGAAACATATTCAAAAGGCCATCAGTTATTGCGAGATATCTGCATTTGTGAAGCCGAATGCTAAATTAAAAAATATTCTACCATCCGCTCCTGACAAATTTGTACAGAAAGACCTAGTTGTGATCTTGGGCGGCAAAAATGACATTGCATGTAATGATGAGAAAAAAACCTTCTTTAGGCTCTTACCACTCCAGTGGTCGCGCGGGGTAATTTGTTACCCCAGGCGTCATTATTTTTGTTGCCCTGCACAGTTGGCAACACTCTCGACCTTGAGCACTTCAGTACCTTCTATTTGAGTATCTGAGACACCATCAGTAAAGATTCAACCGTTTTGGCTGCCTATTTCGTTCATTACGGGCATTTGAAATACTGTCTGTCGTACTTGGGGTAAGTTGTTAGCCCACGCGACTAACCGTGTCAGTGTTTTTTTAAACAAGTTTTCTACCTACTTATAGTATTTTGTGTATATAGTTGTAAATAGTTTATATAATGTCTGAATGTGAGCGTGAACAATTGCGTATTTCGTTAAATGAAACAGAGAGTGATTGTGAGAGTGTTTTGGGGCTTGAAGATCCGGATGAATGGGAAGAAGACCATATTGAAGAAAATCATTCAATAGACAATGATGACCCTCTTGAAGAAAACGATGAGGTAAGAATGGACATTTCTATTAATAATAATACTATGGAGCAAGAAGAAGAACCAGTAATGACCCACAATAATATTGATAGACGTGAGGAAAGGATAAACAAACAAAGTGGTACTTAGAAACTCAAATGGCTCGAACATCTAGAACAGCTTCTCATAATATAATACCTAGATTTCATATGCCAGGACCTAAAGGTCATGCTAAAAATGCTAAAACCCACGTACAGTCCTTTGAGTGTATTTTTGACGATAGTATTATAAATAAAATTGTTACATACACCAATATTTACATAAACAAAATCAAAGACAATTTTGTAAGAGATCGAGATGCGAAATTGACAGATAATTGTGAAATGAGATCTTTATTGGGTATTTTGTTCTTAGCTGGGGTAATGAAATCAAGTAGGAGAAATGTCACTGAAGTATTTGATATGAGAAATGGAACTGGTGTTGAGGCTGTAAATGTCACAATAAGTGAACATCGCTTCAGGTTCCTGATGCGCTGTTTGCGTTTTGATAATATACAGAGTAGAAATCAGCGCAAGTCTTCAGAAAAATTAGCAGCAATAAGGGAAATTTTTGATATTTTTATAAAAAATTCTCAAAATTCTTATAATC
This sequence comes from Stictocephala bisonia, assembly GCA_035578905.1. Classification (NCBI taxonomy): domain Eukaryota; kingdom Metazoa; phylum Arthropoda; class Insecta; order Hemiptera; family Membracidae; genus Stictocephala; species Stictocephala bisonia. The sequence goes on from JAQJVL010000794.1 coordinate 75,488, forward strand.
CATCTGACTATATGAGTATTGATGAGCAATTAGTGGCTTCCCGGGGGAACTGCCCATTTCGCCAGTACATTCCAAGTAAAAGTGCAAAGTGTGGAATAAAGATATTTGCCCTTGTGTCAGCTTCAATTTTCTACACAAGTAACCTAGAAGTCTACGTTGGTATTCAGCCTGAGGGGCCATTCAGGACAAGTATTAACCACACGATTTGGTATTACGCTTGACTGAACCTTTATCTGGATCAAAAAGGAACATAACGGCAGATAATTGGTTTGTTTCTTTCCCTCTTGCACTTACCCTTCTTGAAGAAAGACAATTGACCCTTATAGGTACTATGAGAGGTAACAGGAGAGAAGTTTCCTCAAATTTTTTGGCTGATAAAGAAAGAGAAAGGTACAGTAGCTTATTTGGATATCACGAGAAGGCAACATTGGTTTCATACGTGCATAAACCAAGTAAGGCTGTAATCGCTCTATCAACTATGCACCGGGATGGTGAAATAGACCCAGACACCAACGAAGAAAGAAAACCGGTAATAATAACAGTTTATAATGAAACCAAGTTTGGAGTGGATATATTAGACAAAATGTGTCACCAGTATAACACCAGTAGAAACTCTAGGAGATGGCACTTGACCTTATTTTTTCATCTTATGAATGTTGGTGGTGTAAATGCAATAAATATTTATAGGGCTAGTAACAATTATGAAAATGTTGCCAGAAGAGCATATTTGTCAACTTTAGCCATAGAATTGATGAAACCTGCTGTTCATCGTCGAATGAGTCTTGAAAATATACCTAAGCAACTGAAAAGCAGATGTAAACTGTAAACTTTTCCTAGGCATTGAATAACAGGAACAGCCCTCAGAACAACAGAGAGGGAATCCAAGTGGAAGTCGTTGTATTATTTGCCCTAGAGCAGCCGACAAAAAACCAGAAAAACCTGTGATAAATGCCACAATCGAGTTTGCCACAATCATCTAAATAATATTTGTGAAAAATTTTACGAGTATATCAAACCTGACATCAATGTGACATTTTTTAAATACAATGTAATATGTATAGATTTTGTAAATTATTGGTATTTTACTTAAATTTATGCAACAGATAATTTGAAAACCTTAATTAAAAAGGAAATTTAATGTGGGGTAAGAAATTACCCCACGCGACCTATCACTTCATGGTCAGGCGCGCGACCAATGGAGTGTTAGATTGTTGAACTTCGGATGACCAACTCAGTTGTGTTTTCAGTACCACATCACCATGATTTGCCACATTGGTCATGCATCAATGAAGAAATAAAGAAAACAAACATTGAAATGGAAAAAATCTGTTAAAGTTGAACAAATTGTACATACATAGATATAAGTAGATTAGGTCAAAGGTTCCATAAAAATAATGGTTTTCGTTTGAATAGGCTAGGGAAAAAATATATCAGTGATAAAATACTTAAATGTGTAAATAATCTTGTAGTTAGTAATGACGTATTAACCCAATCTAGTCATATGAGATTAGTCATATAATGTAGTTGGATATGGATGGTAATTTTTTATGTTAGTAGATGAGCATGCAACTAGGCCTAATAAAATGATGAGGGTATCATTATCTCAAATCAACTCTTAAGTTAGAATAGGCCTAATCTCAGCAGCATTGATTTACCTCTGTCTACTAATAAGAACCATGGTATAAAAATATATTATTTAAATGTTCAGGGCATTAAACACAAGGAACTATCTCTGAGAAACTTTGCTTTGGAAAACTGTTGTGACATAATTTGTTTGAGTGAAAATTGGTGTACTGAATATGAGGTCCCATTTAATTCAATTGAAAAGTTCACTTTAATCAGTAGCTTCACAAGGAAGCAGCATATAAGAGGTGAGGTTTCTGTTTACATTAAAGATTCGTTTAATGTAAAGATTGACATGGAGCAATGGTGTTATGAGCTAATTTTTGAAGTGTCAGGTGTATTTATTGTTGGTTTTAAGTTAATTGTAGTGTCCTTATATAGATCACCAGATGGAAATCACAACACATTTAATTTTCTAGATCAGCTAGAAATCTTGTTGATCCATTTAAGTAGGCCTAGTTTTAGTAAATACAATATAGTAATTGGGGGTTATGTGAACTCTGAGTTTGATATGACAACTGACAAGTATACTGTAAGGGCACTAAAAAAATTGTTAAGAAAGTTTACCTTGAATAATACAAACTCCCTACCTTCTCGAGGGACAGCTTGTTTAGATAATATCCCTCTAAACAGTGTAGACACAAATTCATTCTTTTCATCTGAATCTACAACTAGGGTAAAAGATTTCTTTTTTCTGACCACAAGGTTGTACTATTTAACTTTACTAGTGAATTTACCAGGAGCTTTGACAATAACAGCAAAATCCAATCAAAATTTATAGTTACAAGACATTGAACAAAGACAAAATAGCACTCTTCACAGATTCTCTATCTGCAGTAGACTGGTTCAAACTTTTAAATAGGCCTCATCACTCTGGTAACTTAAACTCCAAAATTATTTTTGACAGGTTCTTCCAAACTTTTTTGAAAATCTTTAATGATTGTGTACCTTTAAGAAAATGTAAAGTCTGTGTTGATAGTACAAAAGTTAAGAATAGAGGCAACGATAATAGAGATTGGTACACTCATCAACTAGCAGAAATGAAAAATATTGTTATGTCGCTATTGGCCATTCATAATAGGTTTAAGACTGAAACTACAAGGTTAGCCTATTTTAAGTATAGAAATAAGTATAAAATATCAATTGCAGAAGCCAAGTAGCAGCAACATTCAAGTCATTGAAAGATCTACAAACAAATGTAACACTACTTGGGGTTTGATCAATATGTGGTTTTACAGCTCAATCTAATGGTACTGTTATAGAAAATCATATTGAGCAACAATTTAGCTTCTTAGAAGTAACACCTGATTTAGTTTTATCTAGTGTAAAGAACTCAAGCTGTTATAAAGCGTAGATTTGTATCACATATCTTGTAACTTAGTTAAGAAAATAATTCCCTCCATTGTTTACCCCTTAACCTTTTGTATTGATAAATACATAAGTGGAGGATTTTCCATCGGAACTCAAAATATCTAGAGTTGTACCAGTATTTAAAAAGGAAAATAGAGGGTCTCCTTCAGGATATAGGCCTATCTATATTATTCCAGTCTTAACAAACATATTTGAATCAATTATATATTCTCAGTTACAGAGGTAGCCTACTTTGATGATCATAAAATGTTAAGTGTTCCCCAATTTGGTTTCAGGAAGAATATATCCACAATCGATGCAATTGACAATATGTTAAACGTTAAATATAAAGTTTTTGAAGACAAGGGACTTGCTCAGGGCACTTTTTGTGATCTGAGTAAGGCATTCGACTGTGTTGAACATGAATTACTTTCAAATAAATTGGAATATTATGGGATTAAAAACTCAAGCTTACAACTCATTAAGTCATATTTAATTAACAGACAGCAGGTTGTTTCTGATGGAAAAAACATGTCTAGTAAGGCTGAAGTAAAAACAGGTGTCCCCAGGGTTTAGTGCTCGGTTCATTTCTGTTTCTAATAATGATCAATGACCTTCCAGCTAATAAACTTTCCCAAGTAGTGTTATATGCTGATGATACAACTTTCCTAAATTGTAGCAATGACATAAAAAGTTTAGAGACTCCGGTAGACAACACAACGACAAAAGCATCTGAATGGTTTAGGGCTAGTGGGTTCCTGCTTAATGAAGACAAAACTTAAACATTACAATTTAATCTAAAAGATAGGGGTACTGTATTTCCAAGCATTTCAACTAGTATTAAGTTTTAGGCATCTACATTGACAAAAAACTGACATGGGAACAGCATACAATATATATTAGTAGTAAGTTATCTAGAGTTATTTATTTGTTAAAAAAGTCTTAAGGATTGTGTGCCTGATAACTTTGTTCGGTCATCATACTTTGCATTCTTCCAGAGTATTATTATGTATGGTATAATATTGTGGGGTAACTCTTGTCATGTACATAATATCTTATTGCTACAGAAAAGGGCTGTTAGAGTAATATCTGGTTCTTCCTATAGGAAACACTGTAAACCTTTGTTTGTTCAACTCAGAATAATAACAGTAATTAATCTTTACATCTATTCTGTTTTAATATACACTAAAAATAAATTGGACAAATTTCAGCTTCCGAGCAGGAACAATGTATATACATACAATACTAGGTTCAATAGTCATATACACATTCCTTATCACCGTTTGTCTAATAATTTGAACAGTTATGATATAATCGTTCATAAACTTTTTAATAAATCGCCGATTGGTCTCCAAAGTCTACCACTAAATACTTTTAAGAGTAAAATACATGACTGGTTAGCCACAAATAGATTTTATGATCTTAGTGTGTTTTTTATACTAATATTAATGTAGTGTAGGCTAATACATTTTGTTTTGTGTATATATATATTTTACGATTTTCAAGTTTTATGTTGTTTATAATAAATATTTTGTTGCACTCTATTGTACCCAATGTAGGTATTTAGTTCAATTGTAATTACTGTCACAATTTTGTTGTTAGATTAAAATGTTGTATAGTAGCCTTTGTATAGAATTACTGAAAATAGCCTTATTTTCACATTACTCATATTAATGTAGGGTGGACGTTATGTGTATATATATTACTATAAAAGTTTAGAATTAAGAATAAATGTCATGGTAAAATATCTTTCTTATTGTGTGTGTACATAACTTGATGGATAATCTTTGTATGTCAATAAAAATGTATAATTATTATATCAAAACGCATGTATTTTGTTAATTACGAATCATTGTTGCAATTTTTATTTGTATGTTTAATATTTGTATAGCTTAGCAAGCTTTGTATGGAAACTTGAATGTAATTATTAATCTGGTATAGTGTAAAATATTAATAAGTTAAGTGTAAAAGTATGACGTTGTCTAATACTTGTGGGGTCGTTTCATCAGGGTCGACTATTTTACTTGCTAATGCCGTTTATTTTCCCTTAACTAAACGCCTTTCGACTTTATTCGCCAGATGCTTCAGGGAGGTAATTCCAGGATTTGATAATCGAGTCCTCACGTGACGGATTCACTTCGAACGAATTGGACTCAGTAAATGCCAAGGTGAACAATTCACCCTCACAGGCCTCTCATCATCGTCCACCATAAGCTACCTAAAATCGTTCGAGTCGTTTCACCTCGTTGCCGCCTTAAATCGGCGTTGAAACGTAAATAGCCCTCACTGCTATAACGGAGAGTGGAGCTACTTAAACGAACAAAGGTTCAACAAACAGTCTAGCCCACAGTGCTTTAACGGAGAGTGGAGCTTTTAAAAGTCAAATTTAGCCCACAGTGCTATAACGCAGAGCGAAGCTATTTAATTCACGCTAAATTAGTAGGTCAAACGATTTGATTTAGATTAGCTTATAAAAGGAACGGGTTAAGCCCACAGTGCTATAAAGCAGAATGGAGCTTTTAAAAGTTAAGTTTAGCCCACAGTGCTATAACGCAGAGCGGAGCTATTTAATTTACGCTAATCGACAAATGAAACAGTTTAAGCCCACAGTGTTATAACGCAGAGCGGAGCTTTTAAAATTTAAGATTATTGTTAGCCCACAGTGCTATAACGCAGAGCGGAGCTTATAAAAGTTAAGTTTAGCCCACAGTGCTATAACACAGGGGCGAGTGACAGTGGAGCGTAAATAGTATTTTTTTTGAGTTTAAGTATTTTTTTTTACATTTTAGATTCTTGTAAATATTAAGTAAGTAAAATAAAATGTTTCGTTTGAATTTCCATATTTTGTTTGTAAAGTCACGATCGTTTGTCTTTAAATAAAGTTCCAAAACTTCCTCTCTCAGTAACTCTCTTATAAAAGTTAAGTTTAGCCCACAGTGCTATAACACAGGGGCGAGTGACAGTGGAGCGTAAATAGTATTTTTTTTGAGTTTAAGTATTTTTTTTTTACATTTTAGATTCTTGTAAATATTTAGTAAGTAAAATAAAATGTTTCGTTTGAATTTCCATATTTTGTTTGTAAAGTCACGATCGTTTGTGTGTAAATAAAATTCCAAAACTTCCTCTCTCAGGTATATACAAGACATATACCTGAATTTAAGTTTGAACATAAATACAATGTAGATGTACATCAAATGGTTCTCCAGTTAACTTGAACAACTCAGGTTCTTGCTTTTATATTTCAGGTACGGGTGTTTGTTAGTATCACTTATATTTTTTTATGAACAATAACATTTAACAATGATGGTTTATCGCTATTTACTAGAGATCCAGAAGTGAGACAGAAGTGCCCAGGTACTTGCCCCTGCCTCAACCACGCCCTCTACAATCAAGGGGGTTCCATTCCGGTGAGCACTGTTAAATTAAGTCTTTACCACTCAAGTTATTGTTGGTAAGTAGTAGTTGGGCGAGTGACAGTGGAGCGCCTGTCAAAAACATATCAAACTGTCAGTCAGGAAATATCACAGCTGCGACAGTGGAGCGCCTGACCGTGAGGCGCTCCATTGTCGTGCCCTCGCGGGTCCAGTGTAACAAGGGTTTAACAAAGGTTCAAAAACTAGGGAATAATCTAAGTGTAAGTGATACACATGTATATTAAAATAAGCATACATATCATTTACATAGTATCCGGGTTCGATTCCCGGTTTTGTTCACAAATTTTACACTTCAAATTTCTTTAGAAATAAAAAAGCCTTCTGGCATTTAAATTGTAAATATAAGAATATAAACTATGTTAAAATAAGCTGTTATAGTCTTTGGCACGCTTCTAAGCCATAGAAAAGGTGTATTATATAAGACGTAAAATCGTGGATTGGTTGGCGGTTGACGTATTCCTAAGTAACTATTTTTCATAGTCCTTTCTATTAAATCAAGGCTAAGCAGGTTGAACCGTCAATAATGTATAAAAGATGCATTTAAACTAATTAATAAGTTGATACAACATCTGTCTGCGTTATATAATTTCAGTTTTGTTGTAAAAC